>LBNU01038541.1:104224-126587 GCA_014162995.1 Artemisia annua
AGTCCTTTACAAGATAAGTATAATGCTATCTAAATAGAATATTCACAAGATCTATTCTATACTTATCTATACACGAATACATAACAGTTATCTAGTAAGCAGTGGTAATAATATGTACTAGCAGTGGTAATGAGTTTCCACTGCTAGTGCATTCTTCAGCAGTGTCTTCCACAAGCCTATCAGTGGTAACTGTTAGCTTTATTCCCAACACTCGGGTCCACTCCTAACGGGTTCTCTTTGTTGACAGGTCTACTCAGGGCTCGAGAAGACGACTAACGGCCCAAGGAGAGCCGTTGAATCAGCCCGCGCCAGATTATGCATCAACATAAGATATCTAATAAAACACGAATTAAATGAACAAAATCAATTCATTAAATTAAAAGGTTCATAACTAGGCTAACACACATGGTGTTTAGCCGATAATCATATTAAGAATATCAAAAACATTGTTTAATTCAATGACTAAAGTAAACATAATGTTCGAATAAATCAAACTACCTCGATCGTTGATTGAGGATGAATGGTGGTGATATCTCCCTTGGAATGCAGCTTGAATGAGGTGTAAATCGCCCTTGAGAAAACCATAGTCGTCTCTGGAAGTCAATTGTGAATTGTGACTTATTTAGGGTTGTATTTATAGGCTTTGTTGGGCTCGCTTCACTACAGCATAGGCTTAAGTGAACACCTATGATATATATGTCTCGAATTGAATTTAACAAAAGTTTGCACTAGCTACGGCGTAGAGCTAAGTGGTAGTCTGCGACATAGTCTTCATGGTGGTGGGATGGTCAACAAGTCTTGATTTCTTCTACGGCGTAATGCAACATATGCCAATACGACATATATGCTACGTCAAGAAAATGCTTCGAAGCCTCCATTGACTACGGTGTAGAGTATATTACCTCTCCACGCCATAGACACTTGTTTTCCAGCTTTCTTCATATAATCTTCAAGCATTATCCAAATTACGCGTCTTTTCGCTTCAACTTTCATATAATTCCTATTATGCAAATAAGGAAGCGATTAAGTACCAAATCTTATACAAACAAAGTCATAAATATGAGCAATAAAAATGGGATATTGATAGTAAAAACACTATAACATTTGATGTAATCAAATATTCCCCCCGCTTGACTTCTACTTGCCTTTAGTAGACGCTTTAATAATTTCTAAAAAGATATCTCCCAAGTAAAAGTGGAAGATATGAGTTTACAAATAACCCATGCTAGAAAACTCAAAACCAAGCACCTAATGAATGGGAATGAAATACACTCATACTCTCACTTATCTATGTGTTTCATTTCGAGATGATCACTCAATTGCACGGACATAGCAAGTATTCTATCATAGGCTTGACAAGTATACAAAGCTCCACTATTAGAGTCTAGGTCTAAATAACTCTAACATGCAATATTGGGTAAACAATGTCAAAGGCAATGTAGTCGAGGCAATGGTTTCTCCTTGGAGCATTTGCAAATAATAATTTGTTCAAATGATTATATGGTGTTTTTCTTTAAGGTGAATAAGTGTAGTTTGTATGCATTAGTCCAAATTGGAATTGATGCTTTGTGATTCATGGTCATGTCCATAATCTCAAATGTATTCATTAGAGGTTGTTGATGCTTGGTGAAGACCCATTGAAATTATGGAAAGTTTAAAAGAAAGATTTGATCATCAAAATCAAGTAATTATGCCAAAAGCTCCCTATAATTGAATGCACCTCAGATTGCAAGACTTTAAAAGTGTAAGCGATTACAATTTCACAATGTTCAGTATCACATCTAAGTTAACATTGTGCTGAGAAAATATTACTGACGAAGACATGCTAGAGAAAACTTTCTCTACTTTCCATGCTTCTAATATTCTTTTATAGCAACAATATCGAGAACATGGCTTCAAAAGTATCATGAACTAATCTCCATTTTCCTTGTTGCTAAACAAAATAATGAACTTTTAATGAAAAGGCATCAATCAAGCCCTACTACTTTTACTGTGAGGGACGTGGTCGTGAATACGGTAATAACCACATAAATGTACGAGGTCGTGGCCGTGGACGTGGTCGAAATGTTGTTTGGCATCGTGATGGTTACAATCCCCAAGCCATAGAATTTAATAAAAAAAATGAAAAAGGAAAAAACATGCAACATCAAGCTTCTAAGAATGCTGGAAATGCTTCCAAACAGATGTGGCTTGAAAAATCATTGGTCAAAACAGTGTCGTACCTCCAAACACTTTGTCGACATTCATCAAACATCACTCAAAAAGAAAAGAAAAGACATTGAAACAAAATTAATTGATAATTTCAATTATGATGAGCCAAATACTAATTTGCACTTCAAATCCTCATATTTCTTTGATGATATCAAAGATCGTTGCTTCCTTTTCAAATGATTGAATTGTTAACTAGCTATCTAGTCACATTTTACTTAGTTTTTCCGCAGTAAGTGTTTAAGTTTAAACTTTGATTTGAATAATCTAGGTTTATTCGAACATTGTTACTCATGTTTTTAGTTTTATTTAATGAAGTTTCTTTTTTTCTTTAAAGTTTGTTTTACTATGAAATGCTTTTTTGTTTTTATTTTTTATGTTCAAGGATATGAACATCATTTTGAAAAATGGTTAAGACGAGTATCTAGTAGATAGTGGAACAACAAATACGTTTTTAAAAAACAAAAAAAATATATTTTTTTTGAATTTCATATAGCAAATGCATTTTTCAACACAATTTGTGGTACTAACAACTTGATTGAAGGTTTTGGCAAAGCCTACATTTTGTTACCTTAGGGTACTAAGTTTTAAAGATGTAAGACACAATGGTTATCATCATGACTGAAAATAATATTTAATATATCCAAATTACATTCATTAATAATGGAAAAAGTCCTAAATTGGAGAGAATGAAAGGTCTGTCTTCTGAATTGAATTGTATATACATAAATCAGACATAAATGAATATGGTTTTCACCAGAAAAGGTGTGAATCAAGAATATTTACCCTTTAGCATAATAGATTGGTTCATCCGGGTTATATAATGATGAGGAGAATAATTGTGAGTTAAAATGAACATCCAATAAAGAACCTTAAGATCGTATTATCAAAAGATTTATTATGTGGAGCGTACTCTCTTGGAAAGATGATAACTAATCCCTTAATCAATAAGCTTGAAAATGAATCTCCTTTATTTTTAGAAAGAATTCAAGGAGACATTTGTGGGCCAATTACAACTCCATGTGGACCATTTCGATATTAATTGATGCATCGATAGTCTCATGTTTATTTAATAGCATCAAGAAATTTTCTTTTGCAAGACTATTAGCCAACTAATTCAACTAAGAGCTCCCAAATTATCAAATCAAGAAGATCAGGCTTGACAATGCAGGAGAATTTACAACTTAATCATTTAATGATTTTTGTATGTCAATTGGGATTACAGTTGAGCATCCCGTAGCACATGTGCAGACACAAAACGGTTTAGCTGAATCTTTAATGAAAAGATTACAACTACTTGCTAGACCATTACTTATTAGATCAAAATTGCCCATCTTTGCATGGGGACATGCTATCTTGCATGTGGCTGCTCTTATTTGATTAACACCAAATGCATCTCATAAGTATTCTCCACTCCAACTAGTCTCTGGAAGAGAACCAAGTTTGTCTCATCTATAAATATTTGTTGTGGTGTCCATGTCATAATTTCACCACCACAACGTACAAAGATGGGACCTCCAAGAAGATTCATAATTTATGTTGATTTTAATTCTCCATCAATCATCAAATACTTGGAGCCATTAACTGGAGAAATCTTTAAAGCACGTTTTGATGATTGCCAAACAATGTTCTCAATCTTAGGAGGAGAAAATAAAAGGTTAGACAAACAAGATGTAACCTGGAATGCATCGTATTTTCTTGAACCTCGTAGTGGTCAATGTGAATTGGAGGTTCAAAAGATCATTCACTTACAACGAATAGCAAATGAATTACATGATCCATTTACATATACAAAAAGAGTTACTGAATCATATGTTCCAGATTCAAATGCACATTCTCAAATTGATATTCCTGAAACTCCAGTGAGTCAAATGTGCCAATGTAAGTTAAAAAAAAGCATGGAAGACCAATGGGTTCCAAGGATACATATCCACGAAAAAAGAAAGAGCAAAAAACAATTAGCAAAGTCGAAGAAGTTACTATTGATAATAATCCAAAAGACATTAATAATAACACAAAAAAATGGATAAACCTTTAACCAAAAAAAAGTGGATAAACCTCTTGAAGATGACCATGTACCTACTGGCTATGAGATCTCAATAAACTTTGTTCAAAATTGTACTACATGCAATCGAAATGAAACACATGTTGATGAAATTTTACATATGCTATCAAGTGAAATAATAAATGATGAATTTAATTTGTGTGCCAAAATCTACTAGAGAATGTCGACAAAGAAGTGATTGGCAAAGATGGCAAAATGCTATACAAGCTGAATTAGATTCACTTGAAAATTGACAAATATTTGGCTGGTGATATTAACCCCAAATAATGTGAAGTCAATATGCTATAAATATATATTTGCGATAAAAAGAAATGAGAAAAATGTAATTGTGAGATACAAATCAAGACTCGTACCTCAAGGTTTCCCACAAATATCAAGGGTAGATTATGTGGAAACGTATTCACCTATTGTGATAATGCATTAACCTGTTGTGGATGCAACAACTCTCAAATTTTTAATCAATCTTGCAAATGTAAAAAGGCTCCATATGCGCCTTATAGATATTGTCACAACTTAATTGTATGGATCACTTGATAATGATATTTTCATGAAAATCCATGAAGGATTGAAAATGCCTATAGATCGTGGATCTAAACCCCATGAAATGTTTTCAATTAAACTAAAAAGATCTTTATACAGATTAAAACAATCAGGACGAATGAGGTATAATCACCTAAGTGAATATCTTTTAAAAGAAGGGTATAAAAGTAATCAAATAAGTCCATGTGTTTTTATCAAAAGATCAAAGATGGCTTTCACAATCATTGTTGATGATTTAAATATCATCGAAAATCTTGATGTGATTGAACATACCAAAAATTTGTTAAAGAACGAATCTGAAATGAAAGACCTTGGTATGACTAAATTTTTTCTCAGCTTGAAATTGAGCATTTGTCAAATGAAATATTTCTCTATCAATTAAACTATACAGTAAAAAAGTATTGAAGCGATTCAATATGGATAAAGCTCATCCACTAAGCACACTATTGATTGGTCGTTCGCATGACTGAGAACTAGATCCATTCCACCCCAAAGAACACGAAGAGAACATTCTTGGTCTTGAAATACCATATCTAAGTGCGATTAGGGATTTGATGTACCTTGCTAGTAATACACGTCCAAATATTGCATTTTCAGTAAACTTACTAGCAAGATATAGTTCTGAGTCAACACGTGGATGATTGGTCTCAGAACCAACAGGTTTGTCACACAAGCTAGCCACTTGTGAATGGCTAACCGTAACAAATAAACCCTGGAAGCTTAGAGCACAATGCAGTGTAATCCTGGAGAGTACAGTGTTTCCCCTGGTCGTTAAAGTCCCAACGAGGTTGAAATTGTATTTGGAAAAACGTTTNTTTTGGAATCGATTCGTTAACCGAAATCGTTCCTTTAAGACTACTCGCAGGTTGGCGGGAGAGAAGAATGGATCTCTCTTCGGTTCGCAATTTAATGTCAGAACCTCCGTATTCCAACTGTATAGGTTGTAATCTTAAAGAATCGAAGTAATTTAACTTCACGATTTGTTTTGTTGTTTATGATTTTTTTGGTGTTGTTAACACTCTAGGAAAAGTGTTAATGACTTGTTTTCTGATATGATTATGATTTTTACAAAAAATTTACAAGTGATGTGATTTGTACAGGGAGGGTTTTGAAAACCACTAAACCTAAACGTTTTTAAAACACGCAACAACCTCCCCGGCAGCGGCGCCAAATTTTGATTGGTCTCAGAACCAACAGGTTTGTCACACAAGCTAGCCACTTGTGAATGGCTAACCGTAACAAATAAACCCTGGAATCTTAGAGCACAATGCAGTGTAATCCTGGAGAGTACAGTGTTTCCCCTGGTCGTTAAAGTCCCAACGAGGTTGAAATTGTATTTAGAAAAACGTTTATGGGAAGAGTGAATTTGAATGGTAACCAGAATAAGAATTGAATTGATTTTTACACTACTGACTGCTCGGAATTGAAAATGAAAATGCACAATAACAGATATGACAAATATGTAACACAAAATGTAATTAAGCAAAGTACAGGGACTAAAAGTGACAAGTTCTAAACTACAGGGGTGTAAAATGAAAATTTTAAAAACTTAAATAAAAAGAAAATTGAATTAAAAAGAAAATTATTTTTTTTGATTATTTTAATATTTAAATATTAATTAATTAATAAAAACTATAAAAAAACTTAATTAAAACTAGTTTATAACAAATCTAAAAATGATTAATATTACAAATTACACTAAAAATTTTTAAAATTAATTTCTAAAAATCTAAAATGACTTAAACTATTTATAAAAATTAAAAAGAAATATTTTTGTCTTTTTGTGGATCTTTTATAAATTAAAAACTTAATTAATATTTAAAATCTAATTAAACTATTTAAAAGGAAAAAATTAGAAAATGAAAAGAGAAACTTACAAAATTAATTTTTACAGGTTCTAAATAATGTATACAAACTAGAAAAATTATAAAAATGGATCTGAGATTAATTTTAAACACTAAAACTATTTTCTTTTTGGTTTTTCTAATTAAACTGTTCTAATTAAAAATAAATCTAAGGATTACCAAATGAACAGTAGAAATAACAAGAAAATTACTAGAGGTACTAATTATTATTTAGAACTTAAGAAAATTATAAAAAGATGCTACTGTTTAATAAAATCTATTAAAACTATTTAATTTACTATTATTAACTAATTACTAATTAAACTGTTTTTAATTCTAATAAATACTAAATGAAAAAGAAAAATTCTAAGAAAATTACTACAAATACTTAAGGTGACAAACTAATTTAGAAAATTATAAAAACAGGATATTACTTAACAAAATTTTAAAAGAGAAAATAGAAATTAAAAATGTTAAATAGAAACTATCACTTTTATTAAAAAGTGATGATTTTTGAAATTTTCTTTTTGAGACTTGTTCTAACACTGAAAATGAACAAATTTTGTAAAAACACTTTTTCTAGAACTCAAAAATAAGCTGAATGCAAGCTTATATGTATGGCAGTTTGACTATCTTTGATCAAAAGGGCAAATAAGCTCAAACTGGCTTGGGTGGGGTCCACAGATGCAAAAATGAGTTCTAATAAGTTACTTAGACAAGAATGAGCTCAAAACAAGCAATTACAAGCACTGATTAAGCTGAAAACAACAAATAAGCAATTCCAACTATCACAGTTTGCACAACAGGACTGCAAGCTTTTCTAGGGGAGATTAAGCTAGGGGCAAGACTGCAAAAGCTTAAAATAAGCTTGGAACCAACAAGCCAGCTGGGTGAGCTTTTGATAGAACCAAAATTCACCTTATAGGGCCCACTAATAAGCTCTGTGGGACCCTTGGAAGCTGGGTGTGAAGAGTCAGTGTATACTGACTCTCTGCACACAGTGGAAATGAGCAAAAAGTTTGCTAAGAGAAAAGCTAGTAAATAAGCTCTGAACCTATGAATAAGCACTGAACTAAGTAATAAGCTAGGTTGGGAGTCTAAAAAGCTAATAAACAATGAATGGGACCCACTAATGAACACTGTGCAAGTGTACAAAGTTGGGGTATTCACTGGGTGCAGGGGAGATTTTGGAAAAAGGTTTAACAAAAAGCTTAAGAATAAGCTGTTTAGCAAGTTAACAAAAAATAATGAAAAATACCCTGATAACAATGAGCAACCAAATTATATTTTCTGAAAAGCACAGGGTCCAATTCCTTTTATTGAAGCTTAGAGAAAATTACCAATTTAATTCAAAAAAATTTAGCTGTTAGTTTTGACTTTTGGTAAATGAACTCTAGTTTGACTATTGTGAACTTTGATCTGACCTTACTTACTGAAAATGAAGTAATAAGCTAAACTAAGGTGAAATTAAGCTTTAGTGATAGCTAATACAATGAAACTTGAGATTATGGAACTTAACAATCCCACAGTAAACAACTGTGGTGAGATCAATTCAAGTTTTGACTTTTTTTACAAAAGAGGTGTTGTTTTTCTGGTTTGTATGTTCTATAATATCCTATATGAGCATGTTACCACAGATATCAAGAACCAAAATAACCTTAAATACTAATGATCCTACTGAGCCAAACACTCCTTAATATAACTTGATTTATGATTTTCAAAGAAAAACAGGCAAAATGATCTAGAAACAGAATAGTAACAATCTAATATGATCTAACACACATAATTAAGCACAAACTATCAATCAATAAACTGAGAATTGCTAGAACTATGAAAATGAGAAAAATTCTTACTTCATGCCATCCAAGCTAAACTGAGAGACCCAAGTACCAATCCTATAAACCTTCCACAAGGTTACTAACCCACAGCCATCCAATATTCACTGTGCTCCAGCTTCTTCTTCTTCTTTCTCTTTTTTTTTTTTTTTTACTGTATTTATTTATTTTTTTGTGATTTTTCTGGTTTTTGATACTAGACTGAATTTTTAATGTTTCTAAAAGCTTTGAAAAGCTTTCTGGGAGCTTATGTGATCTGTTTCAGTCCATAATAACAAACTCTAATAGTAATTTGAACTAGATGAGAATTTTGTTGAAATTTAAATTTGCATAAACTGAAAAGAGAAAGAAACCTTGGAATTTATATTACTGAAACTTCAAATTACATTAACAAAAGAGATTACAATGATTGCTTGACCAAGTTTTACACTAAAAACAGAGTTTTACATAAAACGACTTGAAAACTTAGACTAAAAACTACTACTCTGCTTCTCTTCGTCTTCTTCCTTTTATACTTGAATTCCAGAGCTCCTTGGGTCCCATTGGTCAAATCCCATCAATAATATTGACCCTTGGATGAGTATTGAGCAATCCCAGCCTTTAAATCCTTTTGGCGCCAAAAAAGATAATTGCAAATTGCACTGTGATTGCAATTGGGGGGGGGGTGGCATTTAATGCTGTTGTCTTGTTAGGTATATATGGTGGGGGTGAGTGGTTTGGGCGGTGGGATTGGATGGTGAGGTGATGGTGCAAGTTGCAGGGGTGGGGGAGAGGGAAAGAGAGACGGGGGGTGTTGGTTTGACTTATTTGACCGGGGGGGAGTTATTAGTAAAAGGGTTTGGGCTTGTTTTGGGTTTTGGGCTTTGCAAAAGAAAACAGGCCAAAGGGGGTGGGGTGGACTGGTTGTGTAGATGGGTTGGATTTGGATTTATAGGACTTGGATTTTGGGAGTAGTAAGGGCCGTTTGGTTTGAGATTTATTACAAGGGCCATTTGTGTAAATACTGAAAAGTTGAGGGGCCTGAAATGTAAACTTTCCAAAGTCATCATAAGGGTTGAAATTGCCAAGTGTGAATAGTACAAGGGCTGTAGATGATAATTTCCATTTTTACACCTCCAAGGACTATTTCTGCCAAACTTTGAAACTCCAGGGACCAAACTTGTAATTTTCCAAATTTTTACCATAAGGACCAATTTTGTCATTGATGAATAGTGCAAGGTTTATTTTTGACTATTTTCACTTTTTAAATTCACCAAGGACTATTTTTGACATTTTTCAAACTTGGGGGACCAAAGTTGTAAATTTGTGATTTTTGATATTCAAAGGGTTTGTTTTGACAACTTATGAATCCCCAAGGACCTTTTATGATATTTTGCATATTTTGAAATATTCAGGGACTAGTTTTGACAATTTGTGAAAGTTGAGGGACTGAAACTGCCAATTGTGCAAACTTTGTTCGTTTTTCATTTGTTTTCAAACATTTTGCATCTAGGACACATAAAACACACTTTTGGAATATTTCCACTATTTTGATGCATTATTTGGTGTTTTTGGATGTTTTGGCAGTTCAGATTAGGTAAAACTGATGAGTATTTACACACTCATCAGTGGACATTGTAATGGAGTTAAACACATATTTTGTTATCTTTGTGGTACGCGTGATATGGGATTATTTTACCAAAAGAATTCAAAATCAAATCTGGTCGGATACGTGGATGCCCGATATTTGTCTGATCCACATAAGACACGATCACAAATAATGTATGTTTTCAGTTATGGAGACACTCCAATTTCTTGGTGGTCGACTAAGCGATCATTAATTGCTTATCATCATACCATGCTGAACTTATTGCACTTTATGAAGCCCGTCGAGAGTGTGTTTGGTTAAGATCGATGATTCAACACATCCAAGAAGAATGCAGACTCAAGGCTATAAAAGGAAAGCTATTATATGAAGACAATGTGGCGTGTATAGCTTAAATCAAGGAAAGGTATATTAAAAGAGAAAAAACAAAACACATTTCTACGAAGTTTTTCTTTACATGTGATCTACAAAAGGACTGAGTTATTGATGTTTGTCAAATTCGATCAAGTGACAATTTGGCATATATATTCACTAAATCTTTGCCAAAGTTTTTGAGCAACTGGTTCGGAAGATCGGCCTTCGACACTTGAAAGATACATTAATTTGAGGAAGAGTACTATGCGCACTACACTCTTTTTTCCTTCATCAAGTTTTATCCCATTTGGTTTTTCTTGATAAGGTTTTTCTCGAGGCAGTTTATTGTGTATAATAAATAATGAATATCCAGTGACGAGTATTATAAAATATGACTAATGAGCTTATGGCTATTCATCCTAATTTCTAGTAACTTGTTAGAGTTTTTATCAAGGCCGTCTCATTGAATTTGGAGGCGCTGTGTCATAATTTCAAAATAAGCTCTTTAACTGTTAAAGACCGAATATTTACATAGTTAACAAACAACAATTGTAGTACGTATTGGTTATTGGTATCGATCAAATCACAACGAACTAATTTTATTATAGTTAAACACATTTTTAGACATAACCATCGGCTTAAAAACATTACAACATTTTTATAAAGTATACATCCTCATATTTATTTCAAAAATTTATAATAAATAAAAGTTTTTCATAAAACATATGTCGAACACTGAAATATTGTTCTTTCTAGTGAAGTTATTCTGTAATTACCTAACTGTTATAAACTCTCACGTTAAAATCTTTGGATAAAGAATATTAAACTAAGGTAGGGGTTAAAGTAAAATAAACTATAAAGATAAGGTTATATTAGAACTTTGAAAAATAATACTGCAGTACTCTGTAGAAGTTAAAGAGAGAGAAACTCAATTTTAAAGGGCCCACATACAACCTATGGGTTGTCTTCTCCAATATAACCAGATCTCGTCTCCATTTAACTGCGTGCTCAAGCTCATTTTTTTTCTACAATAAAATTCTTCTATATTCCATCCTAAATCATATGTCAACACTATTAAATCGGCCAAAAACGGTTATATACTTAAACTAAAGTTTAGAAATAGGAGGCCCCCAAACTATAGAGGCCCTGTGCAGTTGCCTGTGCCGCACATGACCAAATCTGGCCCGGTTGTTATCATGCAACTATTTACTCTATAAATACCTCATCATTGTAAACTCTTGAGATCAATCTATCAATAATAATGTATCACTTCTCTTACAGTCCTACATCTATTTACTTATTGTTAGGGCTGTAAACGAACTGAACGTTCAGTGAACATGTTATGAACCGTTCGGTAAAAAGTTCGTTTATGTTCGTTTATTTATTAGATGAACGAACATGAACAATATTTATGTTCATTTAGTTAAATGAACGAAGATGAACGAAAGTCGCGTCCGTTCACTTATGTTCGTAAACGTTCGATTATGCATTCGTTAAAGTTCGTTTATTTTCATTTATTTATTTATGTTCGTATATCATATCTCTTAATTGTATAATTCTAAAATTGGTTTGTTTAAACAAAACAACACTTATAAAATAATATATTGTGCGTAGTTTAATAAAGTTTTTATTTGTTTGTCTATTTTTATATTCGATCATTTATATTCGTTTAGTGTTTTAATAAACGAACATGAACAACTTATCTTTTTAATAAACGAACATGAACAAGAAATTCGTCTGTTTAATCGTTCGTGTCCGTTTATTTGTACGGCTAAAATTAAATGAACGCGCGGCCGTGAATAAGGCTCCATTCATGTTCATCCGGTTCGTTTACAACCCTACTTATTGTTAATTACTTTTCACAATAAATCTCAAACATTTGTGATTATCGGGTATACAACTTCTTGTTTAGGAACTTAAATTTTTTACAAACACCGTTAATCAAAATGCCATTTGATACTCACTCACTTAATAGGCTAGCTAATAAAAAAGTTCAAGATAATATTCCTTCATAACATTGAAGAGTAAATCTCTCATCGCTAATGTTTCAACGTATTTAGAACAAGTCATTTTTTATGGAAGTCGTAGCATACAATTCAAGTTCTTGAAGCGAACATAATGCTTACACTTATGCATGCTCGCCCGAGCATATCGAAATAAAACAATAAAAGTGGGCTGGGGTGACTGGCTAAATTTTTTAACCGAGAAAAGGATCAGTAAAACGTAGGAAAATAAAAGAGACTGGGATCAATCACAAAAGCAACAACCCATCAACTTCTTCAAGAGTCTTTGTGTCAGTTGATGGACTATCATTTAAGGTCTTATGTTGCAATGTCTTCTTGAGCTGTGCTCTTTGGCAATTCATCTTCACTTGCACTCACCATAGCTACACTAGTAGTTGTGGATACCATTTCTGTCTTTAATAAACCATCATCTACTGTTTTATACTTGTAAAATGACGCTGAAAGCAAATAAATTGCAAAATTTATCAAGCTCAATACCGCCAACAACCAATAAAACAAATCCAAGTTAACGTTGTCCAAAATCAACCCATCAACCCATCCTGTTTTGCTTGGTGACACTCTCTTTGTAATACTGTTGACAACGTCCACCAAAACACTGCTTAAAAAGTATCCCAACGACACAGATATCCATGTGAACGAAGTGGAGAGTGATCTCATCCCGACAGGGGCCTCTTTGTAGAAGAACTCAAGTAAACCTACTAATGAGAACATATCTGCAACCCCAAAAATTCCATACTGAAAAGAGAGCCAAAAGACACTAATAGGCTCAAGTGGATTAAGTTTTGATTGGTTTTTTCTCTTTACTTCGACAATACCTGCAACTCCCATTGAAATGGCTGATAAAACAAGTCCAACCCCAACTCTTTGTAGTTGGGTAATTCCTTGAGGATGTTTTGTGAACTTCCGAGCGAAAGGTACAAAGACAAACTCGTATACAGGAAGGAGAATAGACATAAAAATAAGTGGAATCACAGGAACTGAGCCTGAAGGGAAGTCAAGTTTCCCGAGTTTTTTGTCCATGAAGTTCCCTTGGGCTTGTGAAAATGTTTGTAGTTGAGCTAAGACGGTGTTTAAGACGACGGTACTCAGTATGATAGGGAGCATTCTAATAAGGATCTTAAGCTCTTCGACTTGTGTCACAGTGCATATCTCCCATGGTGCAAGTTCACTTGCTTTCGAATCATTTGGAACAATTGCTGCCCTGTCCAACCATCTGCGAAAGATCAAACACAGCAAGTTTCAATTTTGTAGCTCTATTCACATGAAAGGGAAAATAAATTTAAATTTATGATAAAAAAAAGACTAAATTTCAAATACGCTTTCCACGTACGTTAGTTGGCTAGTATGTGTGAGTTTCCTCCCAATAGCCTCATGTGTTCTAGTCTCATGTAATTCTTCAGAATCCTCGGGTAGTTTTAACTTTCTGTTTTTTACAGCTAGTAGAATCACCTGTATCATAAATAGAAATTTTCAATTGGAAAGAACCCTCAAATATTATACACAATCTTTTCTATGTGGCATCCACCAATATGATGTTAATATGTCTATGTATCATATGTAGTCCAATTCAGCTTTCACAGTTAAAATCCTTGTTTATTTTAATACGCATATATTCCTAACTGAAATTAGGAAATACTGTCCAATTTGTAGATTTGGTCACTCCACATGATTCCACTAGTGGAATGGTGGTTGTAAATGTGTGTATTTACATACCCGGCCAATACTAATGAAGGGGCTGTCTTTTGGTAGATGAATGCGGTAGAATGGTTTCCCAACGGCAAATAAACTGTAGCCCAAGAAGCAGCATATGGTAGTTAAGAAGAAGCACCACCACCATCCATCATTTGTGCCAACCCACACAAATCCGAGCACACCCACTATAGCACCTAAGGTGGTGCTGAGCAAAAGCCAGTTGAAATAGCTTCCTTGGGCCTTTCGTCCTTTTGGTTTTGTTATGTCGAACTGGTCTGCACCAAAAGCCGCAAGAGCACCCCTAACACCACCAGTGCCAACCGCCAACAATGCTAGCGAGGTGTAGAACATTACTCCGATCCCTCCTTCCATGCAACTTTCCTTACCACCACAAGGTTTTGGATGCAGACTAGGGTCATGAGCTTGAATCGTCATTACAATGACAGCCTGCATAATCGGTGTAATACACTCGTCAAATCTTACGTAATTGTGTTTTTTATAATATTTTGTTATTGTTTATGACTGCTAGCTGATTGCTTACCACTGTTTCGACGATTCCAAACGTTAGAATTGTAAGGAATCTGGACACGTAAGTGTCTGAAATGAAAGCACCTACTATGGAGAGCAAGCAAGTTGAGCCCATGAAGTTTGTGACTGTGTTTGCAGACCCAGGGATGTTAAAATTCAAATCCCTCATGAAGTATAAGAACATAATTAATATAATTGAGATAAATCCCATGTTCTCCAATGCCACCAGACCTGCAAATTAATGAAATACCATATGAAGTGCTTGAACTGGAAAAATGGGAATTTACATGAAAGTGTCAAAATATGGAGAGGCAAACTGCAAGCTATTCAACTTGAAGTGGATAAAAGACCTCATGATGCTAACCTTAAAGAATTAGAAGCAACAATACTGAAAGAATACAAGAATGCAGTCCAAGATGAGGAAAAGCTATTATATCAACAAGCCAAAATTGAATGGATGAGTGATGGTGATAAAAATAGTAAATTTTTCCATGCTGTTGTTAAAGGTAAAGTTCACAGGAGTAGAATTGAAGTCATATACAATGAAAATGGTGATAGAATGGAAGGTAAGGAAGTATCTGAGCAGTTTGTGAAACATTTTCAAGATTTCCTTGGGAAAGCCTCCCCTGTACAAGCTTTTGATCCATCTTCTTTTGATATCGCTATAAAAGTGACACAAGAAGAAGCTAGAGATATGGTGGCTCTAATAAGTGATAAAGAGGTGAAAGATGCTCTTTTTGACATATGTGGCAACAAGGCACCAGCCCTGATGGATTTACAGCAAAAATTTTCAAGAAAGCCTAGAACACTGTTGGAAGGGATGTTTTTCTTTAACAATGGTAAACTACTTGGTGAGGTTAATGCAACTTTGATTACACTGGTACCCAAGGTTAAAACTCCTATAAAAGTCTCTGAATATAGACCTATAGCCTGTTGTAATGTGATATACAAGATCATCAGCAAGATTATTACCAACAGGATCAAAAACACTTTATGCAACATCATAAGTCAAAGTCAAAGTGCCTTTATTCCTAATAGACAAATAACTGATAATATCCTCCTCACACAAGAATTTCTGAGAGGATACAACCGGAAGAGTGGTCCTAAAAGAATGGCAATGAAGATTGATATTCAGAAAGCCTATGACACTGTCAATTGGGACTTTCTTGAAAATGTTCTAGGGCTATTTGAATTTCCTCCTCAAATGATTAACTGGATAATGGTTTGTGTAAGATCTACAGCATTTACAATTTGTATAAATGGTGAAAGACATGGTTATTTCAAATGTGGGAGAGGATTGAGGCAAGGAGATCCAATGTCACCATATATATTCACCCTTGTAATGGAGATTTTCACTCAACTTCTGAATAAACACATCAATGCTAACAATGGTTTCAAATATCATTGGGGATGCAAGCAACTCAAAATATCTCACTTGTGCTTTGCAGATGTTCTATTAGTCTTATGCCATGGAGATCTGAAATCAGCTAAAGTTATCAAGGAAGTGATGGAAGAATTCAGTGCTATATCAGGATTGAAACCTAATCTTGGTAAAAGTACAGTGTTTTTTGGGAATGTGGGTGAGCAAACCATGACTGAGATCTTGTCCATTTTACCTTTTAAAGTAGGGAAACTACCAGTGTCATATTTGGGAGTGCCTCTGGTTACAAAAAAGATTGGATTCAATGATTGTAAGTCTCTGATTGATAAAGTCAAAGCAAAAGTCAACAACTGGAGAAACAAGCTATTATCCTATGCTGGCAGGCTTCAACTTATTGCTTCAATCCTTTCATCCATGCAAGTATACTGGGATTTTGTGTTCCTTCTTCCTAAGTCAGTTGTGAAAGACATTGACAAAATTCTAAAAGGTTTCCTATGGTGCAAGTGTGAACTGTCCAAAGGCAAAGCTAAAGTAGCATGGAAGCATATCTGTAAACCTAAGAAAGAAGGAGGATTGGGAATTAAAGATTTGGGTGAATGAAATGAGGTACTTATGGTTAAACATTTATGGAATGTAGCTAGCAATAAGGAATCTCTATGGGTAAAGTGGGTGAATGAAATAAGGTTAAAAGGCAAGAGCATTTGGGAGGTACAAGTAGACAGTAATGCTAGCTGTGGTTGGAAGCAATTACTGTCTTTAAGAGAAAAAGCTAAACAATACATAGTTGTGGACAACAATAATAGAACTGTGTGGCAAACAAGCAATGGTATGAAGACTAAATTCAGTATAAGTAAAAGCATGGATGGACTGGAGAGTCAACAATGAAACAGTACCATGGAGTAATGTGGTATGGTTCTCAAACTGCACCCCAAAACACTAATTTATTGTATGGCTAGCTATTCTGGGAAGATTGTCTACATAGGATAGACTTCTCAAATGGTATCCTGGTAAACAAGTTCATTGTCCTCTATGTGAAATATGTCCTAACTCACATGAACACCTCCTTTTTGAATGCCAATTTTCCAACTTGATATGGAAAGACATGAAGAAAAGGATTAAGAAAGAAGAATGGACTGATAATTGGAAGGAATTAATTGAAGAAATGATAAGAATGCCTTGCAATAAAACAATTATGAGTGTCCTAAGAAGAATTGTTGTTGCTGCTTGTGTGTACTATATTTGGAGTGAAAGAAACAGAAGACTATTCAGTGGGGAGAAGAAAGAGTACAAGGATGTGATTAAAGCAATTTTAAGCAATGTTAGATACAAACTGGCAAGTTTGACTGTGAAAAAGTCAAAGATGGTTGTAGATGTTTATGAGCAGTGGCAAGTCCCAATGAATATAAGAGTGCAAGAGGAAATAGTAATAGAGTAGTGGAAAGATGACTTAACAATTTGAAATCTATGGTCACTGCAGATTTGGAATGGGCAGGGGTGAATAAGGAGTGTTTGGAAGTATGGAATTGGTGTATCTGTGTGTTTTGATGAGGTCAGAAGATAGGCCTGCTGGATGTAATATGAACCTAATAATAAATAAGTTCATGAATGTCTGGTCACAACAATGGGTGAGTACCTTGTACCTTGGAGTCTATTCTAGTATGACTGTACCTGATTAGTCCTTCTAGCTCTGCTAGTTTGGCCTTGGGAGGAAACAAGCATCTAGTTTGGATGAAAAGGAGGTCTAACTAGATAAGATGTACCATAATGAAGGGCTCAACATTGTGAAGGGTATGTGACCTAGGAGAACAGTGCATGATGGATGGAATAGAGAGTGTGTGAAAGATGAACCTTCTTGGTCCATCCAATGCACTGTTATAGGAGGTAAAGGTTGGACATCATTGAGGGTGTGTGTTCCCATTCAACTAAAGCCTTTCAAGAGAAGGAAATGTAAGTTGAAATGGCAGAGCCCCCCAATGGATGGGTCATGGGTTCCTAGTGAAGCCACACACCTCTTCTATCTTGCCATTGTGGTTGCAGGTTGAATGGTTTGATGGAAAGGTGATGTGGAAATGTAGCTAGATGGTTGTGCATTATGGTGAATTTAGAAAAGTCAGGCTGGCATGGTTTATGTTATAGTGCAGCATTGACTTGTGAAGAAGAGAATCAGAATTATCAGATATAGTCTTATGGTGTCTGATATTGGGCAGAGGATGCTTGCTATGAGTCTTTCTCTTGTATGAAATTGTTGTTTTTTGTATTATCTGGGTGGGGATGTCTACCACAGATATTGAATGTTTTGTAACTTTTGTTTTGTGATTAATATAAAGGGTGGGGATGTCTACCACAGATATTGAATGTTTTGTAACTTTTGTTTTGTGATTAATATAAATTCACCATNTAATTAAAAAAAAAAAAAAAAAAAAAAAAAAAAAAAAAAAAAAAAAAAAAAAAAAAAAAAAAAAAAAAAAAAAAAAAAAAAAAAAAAAAAAAAAAAAAAAAAAAAAAAAAAAAAAAAAAAAAAAATTCCTATTTAGTCACTTAGACATTATTACAATTCCTATCAATGAAAAGGCAGTATGCCAGTATGTAAGATAATTTAACAAAACCACACAATGAAGCGCTTGCCATATTTTAAATAAATGAATAAAAAAAAAAAAAAAAGGTTTGTGGCAAATGAAAAATAATTGAAGTAAGCCCAAAAAATATTGCAACAGTAAAATGATAAATAATGGTGCATGTAACTAGAAGTGGAGTTTTTGGCTATATATATTTATAAGAAGACAGAGGAGCGGCATCATGTATGCGTGACTGTGAGAGACACTTGTTTGATCTATTAGTTATATACGTAGTACAAAAAAGCAAAACAAGTAAAATGATAAATAATGGTGTAACTAGCGGTATACTTGTTACGTGCCTAAAAATCTATTGTCAAGCCAACCATAATTAGCTTACCGATTCTGATTCAAGGTATTCGTTAGATTAGGCTTGATGACAATTCTAATAACTTCAAATAATACATGGAATGTTTTCATCAATCATCACTATCTACAAAAAGGTTCTATAGGTAGTACTTGACTACTTTGTATTCCATGTACACATTGTATCACATCGTGCTTTCAAGCTTCTTGCTAATTTGAAATTGGCATCACACAAGGCTCAAAGCTTCTCTCACAGAATGTAGTTAATAAATATGTATTTATACGTGTACTTCAATTTTCAGCTAGACAGTTTGACTTTTGGCTAGTCAAATTTAGCTTGTTAGTTTGTTAGGCAATTTTGTATATAAGCTATGTAATTCTCATTTGTTGGCAATGAAACATTTGACGGTTTCACAAAATCAGTTTTTCTTCAATTCACCAAAGTTAGACTATGCATGTTTGAACGTCAGCACAAGCAGGGACGGACTCAGGATTTCTGAGAGGGTGTTGCACAAAAAACATTTTATGTCTATAAGTACTAAAGTTGCCCGATAAGAATTTATTAGGTAAAAATGGGTGTTGCACGAACCCAAAAAAGACATATTTTATAATAAAAAAAAAAAAATACACTTCATAACTTAAAATACACCCGGCTCCCATGTGGCTCCGTCCCTGGGCACAAGCACCCATATGTGTATTTGTTGAATCAACTAAAGATTAATGAAAATGGATGTTGATATTGGCTTTATAGGATATTCAATTAAGTATTCTTTACCATAGATGAAACTTGAAGCTCTGAAGCCACCCTTTTCATCAGTGGACTTGAAGCTGAACCGACTAAGTAACTTGTAGCTTGCGGTCGATTTCTCTTCCGCCTACATGCAATGCAAACATTAACATAAGATATATGCATGTATTGAATTCGACATAGATAGAGAGTGGTGAACTGGTGATTGCATACCATCTTTCCAAAAAAAGATAGAGCTCCAACGATCGAAGGATGGAGGGTAAAGCCTGAGTGTGTTGTAGAAATGAAGGCGAGGCTTTAAAAGCAAGAGATATTTGAGGGACAACATTGTACATAACGTTGCATGATCACACATTGACATAGATTGTGTTTGAGGTCTGAGGACATTGTTTCTTCCTCCCAACAACACACACCATTAATAAGTATTATTTATGTCCGTTTATGTAGTTGCCAACTGCATTGCCCAATCGCTTTCACAAGAACTCCATTCTTATAGAGGACAAAAGTCATAATTAAATACATTTGTTTTTTCTTATGTAGTTGGTTAAAACTTTGTAAATGCCAAGTATATTTGTTCACCTTCTCTTGGTCACACCGCCCGCTTTTGTTTTCGAAAAGATGAGGATCAGAAGCGATAAAAACGTAAACCTAGGACTATTAAGAGAACTTTTTTAGATAAACACTTTACCTCCACCTTTACCAAAATGAACAATCTAAACCCGTTTTACTTAAATCGGCACTTTGGGCGAGCAAACATTTGCTCTCCATGTTCTTTGTCTTGTAACGAGGCGGAGAGCAGTTGGGAGGGAGAGCAAAGCATTTGCTCTCCATGTTCTTTGTCTTGTAGCGAGGCGGAGAGCAGTTGGGGCGGAGAGCAGTTGGGAGGGAGAGCAAAGCATTTGCTCTCCATGTTCTTTGTCTTGTAGCGAGGATATGTTAAATTGGAGAGTAAATGGTTTGCTCGCCAAAAGTGTCGATTTTGGTAAACTCATTTGAAAATGTTTATTTTTGTAATTAAATGTGAGCTAATTGACTTTTATTTTATTATAGAAGTTACAAGTCAAGTTTTCAATATGAATACATCATATTTCTTAACTTGTTAGATAGATTAGTTCATTCTTAACAAAACAATAATCTGATCATACTTCTAACGATAGGTACACAGTTTTGATCTAGTTTAACAACTGAAATAAATTTCACTATTAAATTCAGGATGTAAGCTATAAATACTTTATGTATTTATAATAATTCTTTGTGAATTACGAGCCGATAAAAATCTCATATGCATAATAGAGTTGTGATCTTTATAAAAAGGGGGAAAGTTTAAAAAAGTATAAAAAGTCACCGCATGATGAAAAGCGTCCCCTTTTACTTTTGCTAGTTTATTTTTTATTTATTTATATATTTATTTTTTTTTTATGCTATTTTCACTATTAACTGATGAAATTATGAGTTAACTAATAAATGTTGTGATAACAAAAAAAGAAAAAATATTTTCTAAAAGAAAACTGATGAATATTGTAATATTGTTCATAAAAGAAAACTGATTAACATTGTTATAAAAAAAAATAAAAAAATGTTCTTCAAAGAAAAAATTGATAAACAGCATGATCTAACTAAAGAACATTCTAATAACAAAAAAAAGAAAAAAGTTCTTCAAAAAGAAAACTGATGAACATTATGATGCCGTTAATCAAAGAAAAGTGATGAACATTCTGATAACAAAAAATAAAAAATAAAAAATAAAAAGAAATGTGATATAACTAATAACTCTTGTGATATTGTTTGTCAAAGAAAACTGATAAACACCTTGTTAATCAAATGAGAATATATATCAAGAACTTTTTTTTTAACACATTAAACGTCCTAAATTAGAGAAACAATTATTGAGACTTTTCATCAAATATCTTGTAGGCACTTTTATGAACACTTTATTTGTTTGGATATTTTGATGAAAAACTTGAGAGAAGCACAGGTGAAGAATTGATGAGTTTAGGTTTATTGTTTTTAATTTGAAAGAAAAACTTGAGAAAAATAAAATAAACATACCATAAAAGTGAAGCTATTGATATAATTATGTCTTGAATTGATGCAACTAAATCACAAATATAAGTAATTACATGTCAAATTTTAACATGGGAGATGATTTGCATGCTCTCCCAATTGATTGTAACACTCCAATTTAATGTGTTTGGATATTTATACCCTCACAGTTATTCTTACATTTTCATTTATGTGAGGGTATAAATGTCCAGACACATTAGTTTAAAGTGTCCCAATCAATTGAGGGAGTGCCAAATCATATCTCTTATAACATGGATGAAGAAATTAAAAATGAAAAAGAAGGATCGTGAGATAAGAAATAAGAATATAAGTTTGAGAAAAAAGTTATACTGATCAAATGAATGGTAGAGATTATTTTTAGACTTTTTATAATTATCTCACTTTTTAGAGTAAACACTGTTTAGGGAAAATAATAAAAAAATACATTGAATTTGACACTTTTTACCATTGTATGTTGCCAACTATTTTTTTTTTTCCATTGTAACACAAAACTTGACATTTTTTGCTATTGTATGTACTAAGCGTCGCATCGTTAGTCCTTTACACTAACTGTCGTTAGTAAATAACTTGAAATTCC
>LBNU01038541.1:130805-144371 GCA_014162995.1 Artemisia annua
TCAGTTTTTTTTTTTTTTTTTTTTTTTTTTTTTTTTTTTTTTTTTTTTTTTAAATAACGATGTCCATCAGTTAGGTCACAATATTCATCAGTTAGTCTTGTTCATGAGTTAGTCTTGTTCATCAATCTTGTGCATCAGTTAGTTTTGTTCATCGGTTAGTCTTGTTCATCATTTTTGTTTATCAGCTTAGTCATATTTATTAGTTATTCTTGTTTATCAATTAATCTTTGTTCATTAGTTATTGTTCATCATTTACTCTTGTTCATTAGTAAAAAAATGTTATTCACCAATAAAAAGAGTTTTTTATCATCAGTTCTTCAGTTAGACTTGTTCGTCAATAAAAAATGTTATTCATTAATAAAAAGAGTTTTTCATCACCGGTTCATTAATTAGTCTTCTTCATCAGTTAATCAGTTAGTCTTGTTCATCAATAAAAAATTTATTCATCAATAAAAAGAGTTTTTCATCATAGACGTTGTTAATGAATAAAAGAAGTTTCTTTATAGATAAAAAACATTGTTCATCTATAAAATAGGTCGTTCATCATATATGTTGTTTATCAATAAAAAAAAGTTTCTCATCATTAAACAGTGTTATTCATCAATAAAAAGACCTATTAATCGATAAAGAAAGTTGTTTATCAATAGAAATAGTAGTTCATGGCTAAAAAGAGTTGTTTATTAATTATTAAAAAAAAAAAGAGAAAAAAAGAAAAAAAAAAAGTTGCTCATCATTATTTGCTCATTATAGGCGTTGATTATTAATAAAAATAGTTGTTCGTCAATAAAAAATGTCGTTCATCTAAAAACAAAATTTATTAGTGTTGTTCATCAATAAAAATCTCTTTTAAGCAGTTTATCAAATACTTTGTGTGTATTAAATATGTGTAAAACGTTATTTTCAAAATGTGATATCTCACTCATATCATATTTGAATTGAGTAATTCAAATTGCAACGGCCAAAAACAACTTTCGTGTTTTGTTTTACGTAATTCAACCTTTAAGTTAGACAAAATAGAGCCGAAGATGCCGAAAATTTCAAGAAAATCATAACCAACCCAATCTAAAAGAAAAAAAATGAGGTTTATATATTCAAATGCATACCAAATTAAAGATAATTAATTTTGAAAATTATTGTGCAATTAGTTTTTTTCGTAAAAATTTGTCGTTTAAGAGTTATGTGAGTTTGTAGTTTGAGGGTTGATAATGTACCCTCCGATCAGGTCGAAGGACCCCCCTTCGGTCCTGCTCGTAACCTATATAATCGAAGGCTCTGGCTAGCCTCCTAAAACTTTCAATGGCGTAAAACTAATCACCAGTGATCTAGTTACCAATTGAGAATTCGCCAGTCGAAGGATTAAGCCCTTCGGGGTATCCTTCGATAAGTTTGTAAGGACGGAACAATGTAATGTCCAAACATTGATAAGACCAAGTCTTACCCACGTCTCCTCTTCCTCCTTAGCTCCCCCGCTAAACCAGGAGGAGTGTGACACTAAACCTTAACGGTAGCCACAAATCATGGGACGCCTCCATGATCTCCTAAAAACGTGCAAACACTCTCCAAGCTATTTTCCTCCCCTTTAAATAGTCTTGGACGAGTCACAAGTCTGGTATGCAATCTACACTACTCTTCTTTACTNATAAGACCAAGTCTTACCCACGTCTCCTCTTCCTCCTTAGCTCCCCCGCTAAACCAGGAGGAGTGTGACACTAAACCTTAACGGTAGCCACAAATCATGGGACGCCTCCATGATCTCCTAAAAACGTGCAAACACTCTCCAAGCTATTTTCCTCCCCTTTAAATAGTCTTGGACGAGTCACAAGTCTGGTATGCAATCTACACTACTCTTCTTTACTACATTTTCACTAAACTTTTCATACCAAACACTTATTCACACGCCGGAGGTGGTTCGCAGGGCCTAACCCCTGAGCAATCACTTAACGTAATGTCTTCGTATTTCTTATTTCAGGTTAAACACAAGCTTGGCGCAACCATAACATCCCCTATATCCTTTTATCACCATCGAAGGCCTGGTCGTGCAATTTATTGTACAATCAGTGGGATACCATGAAATAAGAAGACCAATTAATGCGCAATCATTTATGAAGTTGTGGAAATATGGTTTGGATATCCCTTCGATCCTTTGTCCTTCCTGTTAGGATCACGTTTCACGTTATTTCTCAAGTCTTAGTCATTTCCTAATATGTAATAGGTTGCTATTTATTTAGTTTACTTATGTTTTATGTTGTAAGGCTCATAAAGCCCAAAAGGCCTTAAAAGCCCACGAATAGAAGATAGGAAGGAGAAGAGAGTGTTGCCCTAGCTCCTTGCCTATAAATCAAGGTTGTCAGGATCGGGATCCTACCTAGGATCGTTTTCGGCTTCACAAGATCGGGATCGTAGGATCGGATCGGGATCGTAAGATCCTATGAAATGTATATATTTTTGTATAAGAGTTGTTGTTTTATACTTCTATAGAATATTTTATATGATAAACGAATTTAAAAAGATGATAAAAGAAAAAAAAATTAAGAAAAATGAGGTTCTAGTAGAATCGGGTCGTTCACGATCCTACGATCCTGCGTGCGATCCTACGATCCTCCAACGATCTTGCTCCCCTTGAGATAAAAACATGGGCTTGTAGTAGGATCGGATCGTTTACGATCCTACGATCCTGCGTGCGATCCTACGATCCTATACCGATCCTGATTGAAATAAGATCCTACTACGATCCTGCTCGTTTTTTATATGTAGGATCGTAGGATCGTACGATCCTACGATCAGGATCGCGATTTTGACAACCTTGCTATAAATAGACCTCATATGTAACATTTCTACTTGTTGGTTTTATTGATATCTTGTCTAAACTCTTTCAAATTCATTTCTCATGTCATATAAGATCAACCATCTCTATTTCTCATCTCATTTCTCATCATATCTATACTTGTGTTTACAAAATGGTGACCTAACAAGTGGTATCAATCGCTAGAAGAAGGTGTAGACTTTGTTTTTGTTCCATTCGATCCAAAAACCATTTTTTTCTCTCATTATTTTTGATATTTTTGTTATTTTTTTGTTTATTTATTGGTTTCTATCACATCTTTGCTTACAAACTTGTGTTATAAATCTTACAAACAAAAAAGATTCAAACTTTTTCAAAAATATCAAGATTCGAATTTTTGTACTATTTTTCGAAAATTTTAAATTTGAAAAGTTGTTCAAGTTTGCAACTTTCTTTAAGATTTCATCATTTTAAGGTTAGTTGTATAAGAATCTTGGAATAAAAACTTGTACTTGGATTGTCTTTTACAAAAACAAAAATCTGTGATTTTTGTACTAGTTATTGAGAACCTTAAACCCTAATTGTCTAACATACTCATCGTTGCTCCTGAAGTGTTACAGTTGCTTACTCAGTGCTCTTCTCTCTTGTATAAGAAAGAAAACACTTCGACTCGTTGAATACTTCTGAAATTGTATAATTTCGAAAGTTTAGGATTCATTTTTTTCGAAAATTTGAAAATTTAGAGAATACATATAATATCTCGATAACTTCTCAAGTTCTCGATAAGTTGAGTATTTTTTGAAATCCCCTTCATAATTTTCGAGAACTTCTCAGTTTTACTTGGATCCAATATTCTCGATAAACTGCTACTACATTCTCGATAAACTGCTACTACATTCTCGATAATTGCAATTTTTTCGAGAACACACCAAAATTTTCGAGAACTTGTGGACACATAATTTTCAAGAATTTTTATAAGAACTTCAACATTTTCGAGAATTCCCTTAGTGCATACTTTCGAGAATTGGCTTAACATCTATACCTTCTACAAGATCCATTCACACACAAGTCTTCAATCATGTCTCAACCACCGTACTACAACCTTTATCAACAACAACCGTATCATCAGACACAACAATTTCGTCAACATCAACAACCTCAACAACCTTACCAACAACCATATCAACATCATCATACGTTCTCTCAACAACATCTCATGATGCATCAACATCAACAAGTACCTCACCATCAACCTTTTCCCATGCAACAAATCACTCCACCATCTAAACAAACTCATTGGGTTTAACCAAATGTTTGAAGTCATCACTACTTAACAATCAAGACATGAAGCAGGATCACTCGACACACCCCCAATGCTCACACCCGGTAATTATGTACAATGGGCAAGTCGTTTTCTCCGGTTTATTGAACTCAAGAAACCCCATGGCAAATACATGAGAAAAGTAATCATTGAAGGTCCCTTTGAAACACCAACTACCACTGTAGCAGGTGATCCGAATGCCAATCCACCCAGACCTGATTCACTAGCCCCTGTTCCTGACAATCAAATCACTGCTGAACAACTACTTCATCGAGAGGCGGATGAATATGCCATGATCTACATTCTTCAGGGAATACCAAATCTGATTTTTCGAAGTGTTGATGCTCAGAAAATAGCTAAGGCTATGTGGGAACACGTTCATCTCTTAATGGAAGGCACTCAACTGAATCAAGAGGACATGGAATCCAAACTTTATATGGAATACACACACTTCATGATTGAGCCAAAGGAATCACTTGAGTCATATTACCATCGCTTCACAAACATCATTAATGACCTTGACAGACACAATATCATCTTACCAAAGATTGCCATCAACACTAAGTTTCTAGGATGTCTCGGTCCTGATTGGCAGAAGTTTGTGACGTTTGTTTGTCAAGCAAAAAATCTTCAAGATACACCATATGGTTTATTGTATGATTACCTGAAACACCATCAGCATGAAGTGGACAAAGATCGAGCTCTACGAGGAAATTACTCACCGCCCCCAACTCCAAACTCATTAGCGCTCATTGCTCAATCACATGCTGCTCCTTCACCATTGTCAAACCATGCTTATCCTCAAGAACAGAATTATCTTAGCTATCCTCATCAGAACAAATCTCCTCAATATTCTTCTTATGATTCGACAATGCAACCACATGCAAATCACTTTACCTCTTATGACAACAGTGTCACCTTGTACAACAACAACACTGCTAATGAAGATGATGATGAGGACTTCAACAGATTGAATCATGGAATTGCACTCATTGCTCGAGCTTTCAGCAAATTCTCAAACAAGTCCAATAATCGTCTTCGCACATCTTCAAACACACGGAATCAAGCTGGCAATCAAGATGGTTGAGTTGAAATACAGAACCGGAACAGTGGAAGATTTGGATTAGGTGTTTATATGGGTAACTTAAGTACTGGACAAAGGTTTAATAACAATGGGGGATTTAGGAACAATGTTGGTGTCCCTCAGAAAAAGGCTGAAATTGTTGAAATTGGGAATACTGAATCAGGGAACACAGTTATCAGATGCTACAACTGCAATGGGATAGGTCACTTGGCAACCGCATGTCCTTCACCGCGAACTCAAGGCACTAATTATCACAAGCAGGCATTACTACTAGCTCTTAAAGATGAAGCACGTGGAAACGTCAGTGCTAAGGATAACAGCTTTATGGCAAATGCACATTCTGATGATCACATGGAAGATCTCGAAGCTAATGCTGCTGTTACGCTCATGGCCAACATACAGGAACTTCACATGAGCGACTCAGGCCCAGTGTATAACACTGATGGTCTGTCTCAGGTAACAGATCTTAACACATGTCTGATACATGAAATTGCTTCCCCATCTGCATCTGCATCTGACAAGGAACACGTTGTTCAAAATGAATCATTGTTATCTACACAAGAGAATAATCGAATGAACACAGTGGTTACATTGGACGATTACGATCAAATTAACCCGGTTGTCACATTTGATGATTCTATTACTCCCCTTGTCAACAATAACAATGATCACATTGAAAAGCTAGAACCTCTGACTGATCCAGATTCAGAACTTAAGACCTTACTCATGACCATTCAATCCCAAAACATTAAATGTCAAGAGCTTAATGATAGATTAAAAGAGAAAAATGCATTATTAACAAGGGATCTTGAGTGTTGTAATATACAACTCAAAAATGNCAGTGGTTACATTGGACGATTACGATCAAATTAACCCGGTTGTCACATTTGATGATTCTATTACTCCCCTTGTCAACAATAACAATGATCACATTGAAAAGCTAGAACCTCTGACTGATCCAGATTCAGAACTTAAGACCTTACTCATGACCATTCAATCCCAAAACATTAAATGTCAAGAGCTTAATGATAGATTAAAAGAGAAAAATGCATTATTAACAAGGGATCTTGAGTGTTGTAATATACAACTCAAAAATGTTGAGACACGAGTAAATCGGGAAAAAAGTTTTGAAGTTGCTTTTCAAAAATCTTATCTTAAAGAACAAGAGTTAGAGCATCAAATTCACATGATAACGGAATCTAACAACAAATTGACTTCAAAATTAGAAAAACAAGCGTTTGAACACAAACAACAAATTGCACAACTCGATGAAGTTATTTTAAAAACTAAAATTGAGTTGTCAAATTGTCAAGCTAGAGAAAAAGTTAAGTCATACATAGATGAGATTGTTGAATTGGAACACAAACTTAAAGAGTTTCAAAATGTTGTATATAAAACCGGTAATTCAGTCACAACAATACAAAAGTTCATAGTAAAACGTACAAATAATGGACATGGCTTTGCCATTGGGAGTGAATCACCATGTTTTTTACACACAGCACTCAAAGAGATTCCGAAGTTATATAGTGCAGAACACTTATTTGATGATGAAATTGTGCGTACTATTGTATATGATTGTAAGGAAGAAGAGGAACAAGAAGAAGAGAGTCGATCAAAAATGAGCACCGTTGAATATAACATACATTTTGATTACTCTAAAATGCCTCCCATTCACAAGACATTCATTTCTCAAAAAGATAAATCTGACATGGTTTATTTTAAAAGCTAATGATTCTATTTCCAACGTTGTTCCTATCAAACCAGTGGTGCAAATAAATGGTCCTTTTCCAAGTAATGAAAAACTTCAACCTCTTCCTACTCGTTGTCTTGTACTTAGGTATTTTGACACGTTCAAGGAAGATATTGAATTTTTAGAACAAGCAATTGAACGTAATTCCAAAATAACAGTTTTCACTTTTCTTTCTCCTCATGAGAAAGAAAAGAGGGAAGTGTTTCAAAAACAATTTTTACCTCACGTTCAACATTTACGTTTATGTGCTAACCTCTAGGAACAAGAACTTCCAAAAGAAGTAAAATCCATGATGAACGTTTTTCAAGCAACTGAACAATCGATTTTAAGGCATAAACGTAGAAACAAATTTTTGCAAAATGAAGCTGTTCGACTCTTGGAAAACGTTCTCAATGCTGATGTTATATATGTGGTTATGAATCTCTTTATGAATCTGGTACTTCTATGCTTGTTGATGATCACTGTGATGATATTGAATTGTTGTCTAAACAAGCTGAGACATTAAAAACTGAAAAAGTGAAACTCGTAAAACACAACGATGATGTGCAAAACAAACTTTCAAAAGAGATTTTTCAACTGAACAAAAAGCTTGAATGGTGTCAAAACCAAAGTCTTGGTTTCGAATTGGAATTGCAAAGTCTTAAATCTTCAACATCCTTTNCTGTGATGATATTGAATTGTTGTCTAAACAAGCTGAGACATTAAAAACTGAAAAAGTGAAACTCGTAAAACACAACGATGATGTGCAAAACAAACTTTCAAAAGAGATTTTTCAACTGAACAAAAAGCTTGAATGGTGTCAAAACCAAAGTCTTGGTTTCGAATTGGAATTGCAAAGTCTTAAATCTTCAACATCCTTTCACAATGAAAATGAGGAGCTTAAAAGTCAAATTTCAAAATATGAAAAGGATATTGTTGAATTGCAAGAAGAAACAGAGTATTGGCAACAAAGTCGAAATAACTACTTTTATTCAAATAAAAAGCTTAACGGTGAAATCCAAGATAAGCAGCACATCATCATTGAGTTAAAAGAGAAAATTAAAGCACTTGAAAAAGGAAAGTTTGTTAACACAAATGTAGTTGCACTAGGAATGTACAAATTAGACATAACCACTGCAGAAACAAACACTCCGAATTCTAATTTGGATCCTTCCACTTCTACAGGAATAGTTGCCACTCCTAGCGTTAGCAGATCCAAGCGTAAACGTAACAAATGGAAGAATATGATTTTGCAACGTAGAAGAGCTAAACTAGAAGCCTCTGAAGTAGAAGACCACCTTAGGACTTTAAATAATACTCATGTTGCACTTGATTTAGATTCTGATTTGGCAAATTGTAATCGTAATCTTTGTGTAACGAATGATGAACCTTTAAATGTTTTGAACGTTAATGCTTCATGTGTGTTTTGTCGTAATAGTATGTTATCTGGTGATCATGCTAAATTTGTGGCAAATTCTCTTTTATCTCGTCATAAGAAACGTACATCTGGCAGAAAATCTAGGCCCACTAATGCTTCTAAATCTGTGCTAGGAATTAAGCCAAGTATAGTTTCTAAGAATGACGTAGTCACCCCTGTAGTTGCGAACAATACTCCTAGAAACATGCCATCACTTAGCGAATTCACTAAGAAGAAAGCACGAACTAGTTGGAATTGGCAACGTTGATTACAAAGGACACATAACTTTATATGGATTCCTAAAATTGTTAATTTGTGTGCTTCTAACCCAACAGAACCCACAACTTCTTTGGGTTCCACCCTTACCATTGTTCCATTGCCGTCTCCTTTGTGTGATGCAGGTGGTTCAAATTGTTCTCTGGATTGTTGATAGCGTATGCACCCGACACATGACAGACAATCTCAAACTGTTAAGAAACTTTGTCTCAAAGTTCATTGGTACTGTCAGATTCGGGAATGATAATTTCGCTGCTATTATGGGATATGGGGACTATGTCAGTGGGAATATCGAAATTAGTCGTGTGTATTATGTCGAAGGCCTCGGTCACAACCTCTTCTCAGTCGGTCAATTTTGTGATGGGGATTTGGAAGTCGCATTTAGGGAGAAAACTTGTTTTGTTCGTGATTTACAAGGAAATGATCTTATGTCAGGCACACGTGGAAATAGTCTTTATACAATTTCTATGTCCGACATGATTGCTTCTTCTCCTATATGTCTACTTTCAAAAGCTGAATCGACCACATCCTGGTTATGGCACAAACGCATGTCTCATCTCAACTTCAAAACTATGGCTGATCTTGCTCGCTATAAACTAGTTGACGGTCTTCCAAGATTTACTTATGCCCCGCTTGTGAACAAGGAAAGAGCAAACGTGCACATCTCAGTTCAAAAACAGAACCTAGCACTGATCATGTTCTTCAACTTCTTCATATGGATTTGTGTGGCCCAATGCGAGTACAAACGATCAATGGGAAACGGTATATTCTTGTAATTGTTGATGACTTCTCCAAATGGACTTGGGTCTACTTTCTTCGAAGCAAAGATCAATCTCCATCAATGATAATCACCTTTATCATGAAAATTCAGGTTCAACCACGTAACACAGTACGAATTGTAAGAACGGATAATGGAACTGAATTCAAGAATCAAACTCTTCGTGATTATTTTTAGAAAGTGGGAACTGTACATCAAACATCGATTGCACGGACTCCCGATCAGAATGGGGTGGTCGAAAGACGCAACAGAACGTTGGTGGAAGCCGCACGAACGATGCTTATCAATGCTCAACTACCAGATTATCTATGGGCCGAAGCCGTCTCAACTGCATGTTACACCCAAAATCGTTGTATGATCAATAAACGTCACAAACAAACACCATATGAAATTCTTCACAAACGCAAGCCTAACATTCAACACTTTCATGTATTTGGAGCTCTTTGCTACCCAAATAATGATCGTGATGATCTTGGAAAACTCAAAGTAAAGGCTAACGTCGGTATCTTCATTGGATATTGTGAAAACTCAAAAGGTTTTCGAATCTACAACCGTCGCACTAGGGAAATCCAGGAGACTATTCATGCTAACTTCGATGAGCTAACAGAAATGGCTTCTGAGCACAACAGCTTAGGACCCGCAACCAACCGTCTTAATTTTCCAAACTCTTCAGATGAACCATTGTCACTAACCCGTAAAGAATTGGAAACCTTGTTTGCTTCATTTTTTGATGATTCCTTTGAGACACGTGCACCAGATGTATCCACCATTTCCGTTGCTCAACCTGAAAACATTCATGTACCTGAAACACCCGTTCCTACAACAACAACTGTAGAACCTGATGCACCTCCAACTGAATCAACAACAACAGACGAACAAACCGCTTCCAATACCGACAACACAACTGAAGATCTAAATCAACGACAAGTACCCAAACCTGTAGATTATGATCCAAATGCGTTCTTCAATCCGTTTTCTCCAACTCCGAACCTTTCAGACATTGCTGAGTCGTCAACACGCAATTTGGAACCAACTAATATGCAGCATTTCCATAACCCTCACCCTTCAACACATCATTGGACTCGAGATCATCCATTAGTTAATATCATTGGACATCCAACGGCTCCAGTTATGAAAAGACAAAAACTTCACTCCAATGCTGAACACTGCATTTATGCACTTACAGTTTGTCAAGATAAACCCAAAAACATTAAGGAAGCTCTCACTTACGACAACTGGATTGAATTAATGCAAGAGAACTTGACCAATTCAAACGACTTGAACTATGGGAATTAGTTGAACGACTGGATGAAATTTATGTCATTGGGCTAAATGGATTTGGAAAAACAAGTTGGACCCAGAAGGCACTGTTATTCGTAATAAATCTCGATTGGTGGCGAAAGGATACACTCAGGAAGAAGGAATTGATTTTGAGGAATCTTTCGCACCAGTGGCTAGACTTGAAGCTGTTCGAATATTTATGGCATACATGCTCACAAAAATATGATTGTTTATCAAATGGATGTGAAAACGGCATTTATGAATGGTCAGTTACGTGAGGAGGTTTATGTTAGTCAGCCAGAGGGATTTGTCAACCCAGAGCATCCTAATCATGTCTACAGACTTAAGAAAGCTCTTTATGGTTACAAAGAAGCCCCAAGGGCGTGGTACGATAAACTTACTGCTTTCTTGCTTGCTAACTATTTTACTAAAGGTTTATTAGATCCAACTTTGTTTATCCAAAAACACGGGGATGACGTTTTTATTGTGCAAATATATGTTGATGACATTATTTTTGCTTCTACTAATAAAAAGTACTCAATCGCTTTTGCAAAATTAATGAAACAAAATTTTGAAATGTCAATGATGGGTGAGCTTACGTTCTTCTTAGGACTACAAGTTCATCAGTCACCCTGTAGGATTTTCCTTAATCAGTCCAAATATGCTCTAGAGATATTTAAGAAACATGGCATGACCAGTTGTGATACTTACAATACTCCTATGGCCAACACAACTAAGTTAGATGCGGATCTTAATGGGAAACCAGTTGACCCCACAAAATACCAAAGTATTATTGGGTCACTCATGTATCTCACTGCTAGCAGACCGGATATTGTATTTGCTGTATTTATGTGCTCTCGTTATTAGTCCAGTCCTACTGAACGTCACCTCAATGAGGCTAAACGAATCCTTCGATACGTAAAGGGAACCATTCACTTGGGGATCTGGTATCCGAAGGATTCTGGTTTTGAACTAATAGCTTTTTCAGACGCTGATCATGCAGGGTGTATGGACACACGCAAAAGTACTTCTGGTGGTTTGCAGTTTCTTGGAGATAAACTTGTGTCTTGGCAATCAAAGAAGCAGGATTGCACTTCATTATCGTCAACAGAAGCTGAATATGTAGCCATGTCTGCTTGTTGTGCTCAAGTCATTTGGATGCGAACACAGCTAATGGACTACGGTTACTTATTCAACATGATTCTGATGTACTGTGATTCGAAAAGTGCGATAACAATCTCCTGAAACATGGTTCTACATTCAAATCTAAACACGTCGATCTACGGTATCACTTCATCAAGGAGCACGTTGAAAAGGGTACAATTGAGTTATACTTTGTGGATACTGAATACCAACTGGCAGACTAGTTCACAAAACCACTACCTCTAACACGGTTTGCTGAACTGGTTCACCGGATTGGTTTGCGGTGTTTGACTCCAGATGATTTAAAATCTTTTCTTGAAAATAATTAACTGAGTCAAATACCAAATCATTTTTTGTAAATATCTATTAAAAACAAAATAAAAAAATTGAAAAACCTCAAAAATACCAAAAAGATTTTCATTTTATTTCTTTTCGTAGTTTAAATTCATGTTCGAATGCAAGTACACTGTCTCAATCAACACTTTGGTTCATAAAAAATTTCTCAAATTTATAACCAAGTGTTGAGGGGGAGAAAAGTTCTTCACAATTAAAAATCTTGTTCAAACAAGTGTACTTGCATATTTCATAAAAAATGATGTTGTCAAAATAATGGTGGAATTTCAGTGATTTATCCCCCGTTTCGTTTCGTTAAAAGTTATTACTTCAAATCTACTTAGGCCTAGAAGTTGTTAGTTGCTAATGATCGTTATCTTAAAAGTTAAAATCAAGTTAGAGGACTAACGATGCATGTATATCAATTAAGGGACCATACTTGTAGGGATGGCAACGGGGCGGGGAATGTCGGGGATTGTACTTACCATCCCCATCCCCGATTTACACTCTCCATCCCCATCCCCGTCCCCATCCCCATCCCTAATGGGGATCGGGGATCCCCGCGGGGATTCGGGGATTGTCCACCCTTATGAGATAACATAAAATTCCACCAACTAGTAAAAAATATAAAGAATTTTGACTCATAAAGTACCTCAAAAAACATACATCGCACATAGTTATATTAATTACAATTTCAATTCAACTTTAAAGCATCGTAAACATTGTAACATCAAATATAATATAAAAACAATATGTATCATATGTGTGTATTCGGACAAAATAGTTAAGTAACATGTAATCGGTACTTATACTTCTAAATCTAAATGTGTTTGATCCTATAAATATCACATATGCAATTAAACCTACATGTCGATACTCATAAACATATGTACATGTACATATACAAGTTAATCGAGTATGGATAAAACATATAAATTTTGAATAATTATACACTTTAAATATCGGGGTCGGGGTCGGGGACGGGTTCGGGGATTTAGGTTATCCCCATCCCCGGTTTAATATTTGAGGGGATTCCCCATCCCCGGTCAACTCGGGGATTCCCCAGTCAAATCGGGTTTGGGGATCGGGTCTCCATCGGGTACGGATTTTTTTGCCATCCCAACATACTTGTCACAACTTGAAAGTTATATAATTTTTACAAAAAAAACAAACACCCCCATTTTCTCAAAAAATCTGCAAAACACAAAAACAAACAACCTTTTATTCGATCTAAGGCTAGAATCAAAACAACAAATCTGTGCTTCAAATCTCCAAACCGTAAGTTCCTACATGTTTTTTAGGACATTTTAAGAAATGGTTTTTGTTTAATTTACAATCTAACGGTTAAATTAAGTGGATTCATGATTTGTAGTTCTAGGGTTGCGTTGATTTTGGGAATACATAATTCGAGTGTTCTTGTTT
>LBNU01038543.1:5549-33326 GCA_014162995.1 Artemisia annua
CCTAGCATGTTAATTGAAAGACAAGTATAAGATATAATCACACAATACATAGACATATTGAATGATTTGGAAGAGACTTATCTTCAATTAAGCATCCAAGTTTCAAGGGTGGAAAACCCTCAAAAATACAGTAGAAAAACGAGCTAGGGTTTTGTTCCCAAAATTGCACACTAATGAATGAAAATTAGAAAACTATATATAGATTTTACATTGTGACGGTGTCACCTTATAGGGTCTGACGCCGTCACCTCGCCGCCAAAATAAAATTCGGATTGCTCAGATCCACTCTTGACGCCGTCCCCTTGTAATTCACTCTGGGCCGTCTCTCTTTACCACATAACGTGACGACCTACAGCTTCAAACACGTGACGCCGTCACGTGTTAATTCCTCAAAACTTTCTAGGGCGTTTAGTGTAAAAATCATCCTTCATGTTGTCAAAGCGTGACGCCGTCACACGATAGAACGTGACGCCGTCAGGTACTGTTTTCAGCATAATTTGAGACTTTGTCATTTTCTTCACTTTTATGCTTCAAAAACGTCCAAAATGCTTCCTTTTCCAGATTTCATCTCCAAAGTACCTAAAATGACAAAAGGAACAATTTAAGGCAATATTTGATCAAATAATTACGGATTAGGGCTTAAATGACCCCCTAAAAGCGTAACACTTTTTGCCTCATNAGGTACTGTTTTCAGCATAATTTGAGACTTTGTCATTTTCTTCACTTTTATGCTTCAAAAACGTCCAAAATGCTTCCTTTTCCAGATTTCATCTCCAAAGTACCTAAAATGACAAAAGGAACAATTTAAGGCAATATTTGATCAAATAATTACGGATTAGGGCTTAAATGACCCCCTAAAAGCGTAACACTTTTTGCCTCATCAACTAGCTTGGTCTCGCAGAGAGAATTGAAAGAGACGTAATCGGGTCGTCTCTCGAGTGTTAACATCAAGGTATATGGAATCTACGATTTTGAGAAAGTCCTTCAGATGTTGATTTGGATCTTCGGAACGAAGTCCATGGAATGCACATCCGCTTTGCACCAACCGGATGGTGTCGGATGGCAAGGGAGACACATTGGCTCCTTGAGTGAGCTCAATGGTGTTTCGATAGCCTTGGTGGCTAGGACGGGAGTACTCTCCTAAAGTACGGTCTCTAGGAGGTTGGTTGGGTTGTGGTATGTTTTGTTGTGGTGGCTTGTTGGGATCAAGGATATTACCACCTTCCATGACGGCGGATGGTAATGGTTACGAACAAAGGAACAAAGAAAAAAGATAGACTAAAGAAAACCTAGAAAAATGAAATAAAAATCTCACTAGAAAGGAATCTAATGAGTAGACCTAAATAAAAATAAAATTCAACCTAAGCAATAACTATTCCCCGGCAGCGGCGCCAAAAACTTGATGCGTAGGTTTTGCAACCTTGCAAGAGGTTTTACTTCTCAAGNTAGACTAAAGAAAACCTAGAAAAATGAAATAAAAATCTCACTAGAAAGGAATCTAATGAGTAGACCTAAATAAAAATAAAATTCAACCTAAGCAATAACTATTCCCCGGCAGCGGCGCCAAAAACTTGATGCGTAGGTTTTGCAACCTTGCAAGAGGTTTTACTTCTCAAGGGATCTTGAGAAGCTTGCAATCCCCACCAGGTAGTGTGCCTAACCGATGTAGTATAGTGTAGTGGCAATTACTGGGGGATTGATCGTTCTACTTGGGGAATAGTGTCGTTAGGATTGAAAACTACTCTAGTTAGGTCTAAGTATGAGGGATGATTCTTTTTGTATTTTTATGTTTTATGGAAAGCAATTAAAAATCTCGGTTTTTGAAGGAGTGGGCGGAATTAGTTGCTAGTCAACTAACCCAAATGTTTACTAATGCAAATAAAATAAAATAACAAGAAAGTAAAAGTGGTTGTGAAACTTATAAAAAGAAGAGCGTGTTTACTTAGATTTCATTACTCCCTAGCTATCTTTTACCGGTTGATTAGTTTGTTACAATTGTGTGGATGACGGGTTGTATTCCTTAATACCATTCGTAGGGCCGTGTACGATCTTCCCTAACTCTATAAGCGCATACTTCATCCTATGGCGACACGTTTGGTATCCAAACCATGAAATCACTAAGAATTACTTATGCATTAAATACAACCAAATTAATCATAGTACACATCGGATTCATGTTTCTTAGAACGTTCAAGCAAGTCACCAATTGGAGGTTAGCCAGTTTTCTAAGCCTAACATCGATATCACCCACCCACAACAATTAATAACAAACCATCAACCAATAATCAATAGCTAGGTTTTATTAGATCTACGCAAACACAAGAAAAACCTAGCCTAGCATGTTAATGTAAAGACAAACATAAGATAGAATCAAACAATACATAGACATATTGAATGATTAATGGAAGACTTATCTTTAATTAAGCATGGATGAAACAAGGGTGAAAAACCCTAGAAAAAGGCGGTAAACTCGACCTAGGGTTTATCCCTAAAGTTCTCCCAAAAGTTGCACACTTTAATGAATGAAAATCCTAAAATATATATAGATATTACATTCTGACGGCGTCAGGTTATACATCCTGATGCCGTCAACCCGCNATTAATGGAAGACTTATCTTTAATTAAGCATGGATGAAACAAGGGTGAAAAACCCTAGAAAAAGGCGGTAAACTCGACCTAGGGTTTATCCCTAAAGTTCTCCCAAAAGTTGCACACTTTAATGAATGAAAATCCTAAAATATATATAGATATTACATTCTGACGGCGTCAGGTTATACATCCTGATGCCGTCAACCCGCCGTGTTTAGGGTTATCGGATCACCTAGATCCACTTCTGACGCCGTCAGCTTATATAACCTTCTGGGTCGTCTCTTGTTAGCAATACACCTGACGGCCTGGACTTTTTAACACCTGACGCCGTCAGGTGTAAACTTCTCAATTCTTCACTTGGGCATCTGGTAAAGTCTGAATCCAATTCCTTTGTCTTCAAGTGACGGCGTCAGCTTGTAACTCCTGACGCCGTCAGGTAGGATTTCCAGCATGATTTGAGACCTTGTCATTTTCTTCACTTTTATGCTCTAAAAACGTCCAAAATGCAATGTTTTCCAGACTTCCTCCCGAAAGTACCTAAAATGACAAAAGGAACGATTTAAGGCAATATTTGATCATAAAATAACGATTTAGGGATTAAATGACCCCCTAAAAGTGTAACACTTTTCGCCTCATCATTTGCACAAACCCTAACCCTTGTTCTTTTGTAAATGTTAAACTAAATGTGCAATTCCCTAAACCTAGTGTACAAGTACGTAAAGCATAAAATTCTAAAAACTACATGTTTACTAGTTTAAATCCTAAGTAAACTAACCTACATTCATCTTAACTTAACAAAATACTAAAAATATATTTCCTATGATCCTTAAACCTTAGTACCACTCTTCTAATCCTAGAGTACCACTCCTTTTAGCACAATTCGACTTACCCTTATATTTTTTTATACAATTTGACACTAAAATTAATTAAACAAACCCTACATCACATTTATACCTAAACATTACTTAACCTACAACTTAGACTAAGTTATTTACACTAGATAAGCCCTAAGTACAATCCACTAAGCCCTATGTACAAAGAGATTAAGCATGATCGATCCACAACCTGTTTTTAGTTCGAAATGAACTAAGAACTAAATCAAGACCAAATTAGTTAGGACATGTTTACTTGTCAACTCCCTAGCCCTAGATATCTCACTTGGTCTCTTATACTTACACCTCACTATATCTCTAGAAGGTTAACCTAAAGTCAAAAGGGTTAGTAGACTTCATGGTTAGCGAAATTCCACATATCCTCTTATACTCCCTCCCTTGCAAGTGTCAAACTACGGTTTAGATACATCAACATGTCCCCTTTGAACCAAAAATGATGACCTAGTATGCTCTAGAAGAATTCTAGTCCCACTCCCATAAATATCGAGCCCTAGATTTTCTCTTTCGCTCACTTTCTACTCGAAGACATACAAAAAAACATATACTTAGTTAGCTACTGATCCTAGAAGTCTAACAGAAGCCAAAGAAGAGTAGTAGCAGCCTAAGATAGAAGAGGAGACTAGTGTTGCAAGTTTCAAGTCCTTTTGTCCCAAAACCTTTCTCAAAAGCGTACACCATATAGGACTCACAACCAATTTTCCACTCTTTTGTACACTTCCAATAGTCCTAAATTATATAAGATTTAATAGAAGCCTTAGGTTAAAAATCATGTTTTCTTTCTTTTCTTTTCTTTTTTTTTTCTGTCGTGAACCAAACACACCCTGTATAAATTGTTTTCCACATTTTTACTAATCAAGGAACTCTAGGACTCCTCAAGGATAACTTAGACATGTTAAATGACATGTCAGAATGCTTAATAGGTTGGTTTGTAAGCTGAAAAACCAAGAAATAAACTGTTTACACTTTCAGTTTTGGGTCGAGACATGTTCCAAGTGGCCATCTTCACGTAATTATTTCACCTATCAAATATACACCTAAAAATCTGAAACTTAGGGGATTTAAAGGCCTTATAGCATAGATTAATAAGAAACAAGAATGTATGAAAATGATCAAATAGCCTCATTTTTATTGAGCCCAAATTTCTGCTTGTCGCTAACTAAAACAAACAAAAACACTTGGTAATTAAAAAAAAAAAAAAAAAAAAAAAAAAAAAAACCGTTTCATGTAGCCAACTTTGGAAATTAATTGTGAATTAACCGTAGCACTTTATGACTCCTAGTTTAAACATATAGAAAGACCCCACTTTGAACTAGTGAAAAGAGCAAAAACGTAATAAAAACTCTTTGATGCCTCGTATGTATTTAACCCTACTTTTAGCCTTGACGCGTATTTCATAAACATGTACTTTTAATTATTTAGAACTAATAAGTTAGAACCATAAGCTAATAAGCTGGGAAAAACTTATTTGCAAACCTATTTTGACATAAATAAATGAGTCGTAGAGAGTCGTGCCCTTTTCCTAGTCTAAAAGTATGTTTTTCTTTAAAAAGGACCTCGGGTGCAAAGTTAATTATGCATGGGGGTATTTATGTCAAAACTCTAAACTATTCTTATGAGTCAAAGTTAAAATGAACTGTACTTGAGGTTAAATGGTATAAAGTGTTATATTTAAAAGTTAAGGGTAGAAACTATCATTTTACTAAAGTTCAGGGGGTAAATTATCATTTCACCAAACTTCAGGGGTACTAAAATGTAATTTTATAAAACTTGAAAGTTATGAATTATTTGTCCTTTCTGCAGTTCCCTTGGCTGCTCCAACTCTTCATGAACGTTTGTAGAATCTTTGTGATTTGCTAGAAGGGCTCTACTTTGAAATTTAGCAGTCAAGTCAGACAAAAACTCCTGACTACTTCTGGTGTCCTCTTCTACATCAGAGTCATCATTAAGGTCATGCACTTTAGAGTTAGAAAATAAAGCTGTTGATAAAGATGATTTTGAGGTGATCACGTACATTTGTATCATTTTTATTGATTTGATCTATGATTTCCTCCTCATAGTTGTATTTCCCATATAGTGCGACCAAAGTGTCAGTTTTTATAGAGTTATTAGCTTTCTGAATTTGGTTAAAGTTCAGCCATTTTCTAGGGAGACTATTTACAAAATTGTCATTAAGTTTAGCTTGTGGAATTTCAACTCCTAGGTTTGAAAGTTCATTGAGCATGATTTTCATTCTTGATAAGGTTTGAGACACTTTCTCACCTTCAAGTGCTTTAAAACCATTGAATTTTAGTTTGAGAGCTGATACTTTAGTGTTTCGAGTTTCTGATGGCCCCTTGTGTTCTAGAATTAAATCAGTCCACATTTGTTTGGCTGTTTTACATCTGATGACAGACTTCATTACATCTCCGGGAAGTGCAGAGATGATAATGGATTTTAGTCTATTGTCTTGATTGACAAGCTTGGCCTCGTAAGGAGTCCATTGCTTTTGTAGCTTAGCCAAAAAGTTCTCAGGTGTGGAAGTGACTTTTTCGGGTATGAATGGACCATTTTCAAGAAATTCTAGAAGGTAAGGTGCTAATCCACTGAGATAGATTAAAAACCTATCTTTCCAATCTAGAAAATCTTTAGCATCTAGTATTGGAACAGGCGTAACATGAGCTCCTCCCCTTGAATCTAGGAGTTGAGGCAGGTCAATACTAGATGGATTAAAGATGAAATTATTATTGCCCCTCCCCCTCTATATTTATTGGATGAGTTACCATTTCCATTGCTAGCTTGGGTTGAAAAGGTGGCGATGGCATGGGACCAAGATTTGTAACATTGTCATTGTTTTCAGACATATTCGGATCTTGATTTTAAAAAACGTTTAATGAATGGTTCAGAAATTTTAATTTTATCAAATGGCTCTGATACCACTTGTTGTTCCCAAAACAATGTCTTTTATTGAAAACAATAGGTTAATTCAATTAAAGTAACAACACAAGAATGCAATTTTTCCAATGTATAATTCTTTATTGATAAGAATCAAAGAAGTACATAGTGTTGTGCGGAAGACAGTAAATTGAATGACAATGTTAAAATCAACTCTCTAAACAAGCAAACTTTGATTAAGATGCATTCCATGTTTGCTTGTGAACTTACGATCTTGTCTGAGATTCTTGTAAATCCAATCAGTGAGTTCGTGCTTCAAGAGATACAAGAATGTAATCTGAAGTCACATTATCTCACACTTCAATTTATACTGGTAAAAGCTTGCTTTTTGGTGAGAGTAGAAAGGTATGTGTCAGGATCCTAATGGAAGAGGTACAGAAGAGTACATCTTCCTTTTAATGCTTTTGCATTTGAGAATGCAACTGTCTTGCTTTTGTGAATAGTGAGGTCAATTGGTCACTTCTTTATTCACCTACTTGTGCTTCGATTTGACTTGTCACGAAAATTTACTTTATCCCGTTCAAATGAGTTAGTGAAAAGTCCCACCTAAATCTCAGTGGACATGAGGTATGCTTCATTGGTTTGATTTAGAGAGTTTAAGAATCATCAGGGTATTGCCATCCCTGATAATCCTTTCGCTTCAGCAAGAGTTCCTTGTGCATACTGACTGACCCTCATCAGTAAGAGAACACGACTTTTCAAGTTGTCTTGACGGTGTCTTGTGACTTGAAATTTTGCTGGAGTGGCTCACTGACTATGATGTCAGTGCGCCTTCTTGATCTGCTCTTTGTAGTCCCTATCAGGGAGCCTTTTGCTTAGCTTAATTTTGTTCAAATCCTAGTTGGAGATCAGTCAGTATAGTTTGTACCCAACAATCGTCCCTCCCCTTAACGAGCACGATTGTAGTACCTAGGTGTTCCTACACGGTATCCATTACCATTGTTCCCTTGAAAAGGTCTACCTTCTCCATATTTTACCTCTTCGACATTTTCATCATTCAAAGGGCAGTCATTGGCTAGATGAGCTCCTCCACAAGTGTCGCATCCTACTTGTATAGCATGCAGATTCTCTTTTAGCTTCTTCATATCCTTGTCAAGACTTTCGAGTTTGTTGGTAATAATAGTAATACCATCCAAACTTCCGCCCACGCTTCTGCTGCTGCCCCCATCATGCCACTTTGAGAGTGGTCGGCCATGTCTTGAATAGCATCCAAGGCATGAATAGGAGTCATCCCAGGGATTGGCTCTTTAGAATCGATCATCTGCCTTATTGCAATGTTTATCCCCTTGTAGAATATGTTGACAATTTGCTTCTTGTTCAACTCATGAGTAGGGCACCTGTATAGAAGATCATTGTACCTATCCCTAGCTTCGTACAATGTCTCGTCAGCTTCCTGTCTAAAATTGTTAATCTCCTCTAATTGTTTTGCCATCTTAGAAGGAGGGCAATAACGTTGAATGAATACTTTTTTTGAGGAGATTCCATGTGTTGATGGTTCTAGTGGGCAACCTATCAACCCATCTTTTAGCGGCTCCATTGAGTGTCATCGGAAACACTTGGGAGCATAACAGCATTGTGAGAAACACCTGGAATATTGAAGAGGCTGGTGATGTACATAACATTTTCCACATGCTCGTAAGCGTCTTCAGATTTGTTTCCAGAGAAGGTTTTTCATGCAATTCCCTCATAAGTTGAGGCTTGATCTCAAATTGGACATCAGCTCCAATTATTGGCTTAAAAGCCCCGACCCTTGCTCATCTCGAATTATCGCAAGGTACGCTTCAATAGTCGACGTATCGATGTTCACAACTGCCATAATTCTTGAAACTTAAACAAAATATCAGAAAAAAAAAACAAACATTTATCAAAAATTAAAAACTTAAATAAAAATCCTATTATAGCTCCCCGACATCGGCGCCAAAAACTTGATGCAGGTTTTACAGACCTGGTCTTAAATTTATATCATGTAGCAATCCACAAAAATCTCATCACTATCATTCCCATTACAAATACCTATAGTAGGTATTTCACAGGTAAATTTTTGCTTTTTATGTGCATTCATTACTTGCATGACTCTCTAGACCTGCTCACGTATCCACACAAGCCAAATAACTCTACACTCACATCCTATAAACCCCTGGTATGTCAAGCATAAGATCAGAACAACACCATAATAAGTAATCTACCAATCTAACACACTAAAAATATCACAAAACCCTAATAAACCCTAATTAAGCCCTAATTAGATCTATGTGCTTACTAAACCCTATATGCTTAACTAAACTAGTTTGAAAGTGTCCAAGGCTTAAGTATGAGTTAACTTAGGAACATTAGGATACCTTAGGACCCATAGGCACTAGTACAACCCATTAGAGCTTAGGTACAAGTCCCTTAGGCACAAAACCATAACTAGGTTATAACTTCCCGAAAACTAGGTCAAACTTTCCCAAATCAAACAATATGTCTATGTGTTGCTTGATTATATCTTATGCTTGTCTTTACTTTAACATGCTAGGCTAGGTTTCTCTTGTGTTTTCTTAGATCTAATGAAACCTGGCTATTGATTATTTGTTGTTGGTTTGTTTGTGATTGTTGTGGTTGGGTGATGTCGATGTTAGGCTTAATAAAACTGGCTAACCTCCTATACGGTAACTTGCTTGAACGTCTTAAGAAACATGAATCAGATGTGTACTACGATTATATGGTTGTATTTAATGCATAAGCGAATTCTAGTGATCCCATGTTAGGAGCTTTTAGTCGGCTCGACATAGGAGTGAAGTAGGAGCTTATAGAGTTAGGGAAGATCGTACACGGCCCTACGAATGGTTTAAAGGAATACAACCCGTCATCCACACAATTATAACAAACCAATTAACCGGTAAAAGATAGCTAGGCAGTAAGGAAACCTAAGTAAACACATTTTTCTCCATATAAGTTTCACAACCAATTTACTTTTCTTGTTATTTTATTTTATTTGCAATAGTAGTTATTTGGGTTAGTTGATTAGCAACTAATTCCGCCCACTATTCCAAATACCCGAGATTTTTACTTGCTTTAATAAAACATAAAAATACTAAAAGAATCATCCCTCAACCCTTAGACCTAAATTAGAGTAGTTTTCAATCCTAACGACAGTATTCCCCGAGAGAACGAACAATCCCCCGGTACTTGCCACTTCACTATACTGCATTGGTCAGGTACACTGCTTGGTGGGGGTTATAAGCTTCTCAAGATCCCTTGAGAGGTAAAACCTACTGCGAAGGTTGCAAAACCCACGCATCATCACCTTAGGTCATCCCTAACCCTATAGTAACCCCTAGGAGTATAGATATATCCCATAGGATATGACAAGTTAGGTACTTGTTATAACCTACCCCGAACCCTTACCTCTAGGAAATTAGGAAAAATACCCCGATGCCTTAGATTCATAGATTCTCAAAACTGTTTTAAACTCCCCTCGTACTTCCTCCCTTCCTAAAACCCAATCCCTTCAAACACTTCCCCTATCAATGGTGAGAATTCTTATTCTACACCACAGAGATCTGAATTCTTTCTCCTCCGATCTCTAAATCCTCACTACTTCCTTAGCTTTCTTAAGCTATCTTTCCCCTAGTTAGAGAATATACACCTAACTATCCCATATGCAAATATATGATAGTCATATATAAGCATATTCATATCCTTCCCTCTTTACTTCCTTAGATTACTATGATTCTCGAGTTAGTTTTTCCCTGCCCTCTTAGTAAAACCCGAACCATACTCTTTAGGATTCCCGTACTTTAGATTAGAAAATGACTTTAGGATATCCCTAGAAAACATAAGCTTAAGTATAGAATACCTTAGATCCCTAAGATAGCCTATCTACGACACCCTTGAGGAAATAGAAAAATAAGATTATGAATCTTTGAGATTTTATAGGTTAGAAACCAAATGAGAACCCTTACCCGATAGATAGAAAAAAATTAGGAAGACATCCTTATAAGATAGGATTTAGCCTAGCATAGGAATTCATTTATCGAGGACATTAGAACTAGAACACAGATTAGATATAAAGAATTTTAGGAAAAACAAAGGATTAAATAGTAAACCTCCACCTTAAGCTTTTAAACCCCTAGTTTAGGATAGGTACATTAGCAAGCTTCTACCATATAGGAATAAGTTGTTTTGAGGTCATAATTTGCCCCTACCTAGTCCCTTAGGATACCCATATATATATTTCGAAGATCTTAGGAAATTGAATCCCTAGAAAACNTTCCAGCTACTTCCGATCCTTCATCGTCTAAATCAAAACCTTCTTTTCCTAAAGTAACCGTCCATGACACCGAGGCGACAAAGGACACGGAAATTCCCTCGGGAATGACCGAAGACGTCCATCCTCCGGTTGTCCCATCATCCGAGCCTAAAAAGAAAAACTCCGCCAAAAATGAAGCCGAAAATGAAGCTGATAAGAATATTCCGATTAAGATTAAGCTTCCATATCCGACTCGACTTTCCGAACAAAAGCTCCATGATAAAAATGTTCATCAAGTTGAAACGTTCAATCAAATCTTTCAAGACCTTCGTTTCGAGATAAGTTTCGCAGATGCCGTTCTCTTGATGCCTAAATTTGCTTCGATGCTTAAGAGTTTGCTTAATAACAAAGAGAAATTGTTCGAAATGTCTAAAACCCCGTTGAACGAGCAATGTTCCGCGGTTCTCCTTAAGAAGCTACCCGAAAAGCTCGGAGATCCCGGAAAATTCTTAATTCCGTGCAACTTCCCGGGGATGATTGAGTGTTATGCCCTAGCCGACTTAGGTGCTAGCATCAACCTTATGCCTAAATCGATATGGAAAAAGCTTTCTCTTCCCGAACTTACCCCAACTCAAATGACCCTCGAACTTGCCGATCGATCCGTTACGCGCCCTCTTGGAATAGCCGAGGATATCTTCGTCAATGTTGGGAAGTTCCATTTCCCTGCTGATTTTGTCATTGTTGATTTTGATCCCGATCCCCGAGTTCCGCTAATTCTCGGGAGAGGTTTCTTACGGACTGGACGTGCTTTAATAGATGTTTACGACGAAGAGATTACCCTCCGTGTTGGAAACGAAGCCGTTACCTTTGATTTAAACCAAACCGCGAGATACTCTTCCAACTACGATTGTATGTCCGTCAACCGAATCGATATCATCGACGCTGCAACGGAAGAGTATGCTCAAGAGATTCTCGGTTTTGCAAAAAGTGGCAATCCCACTTCTGATCCCTCTTTTCCCCCTACAAATAATTCTTTCTCTTCTCATCTAAACGATAATTCTTTCTCTTCTCATCTTACCGATAATTCTTTCTCTTCTCATCTTAATGATAATTCTTCACCAATACTTTCCGATCCTTCACCTTCACTCACTCCGTTCGAAGGAAGTGACTTTATTTTGGAGGAGATCGAAGATTTTCTTTCTTCGGAATCAATTTCACCGGAAATTGATCATTCTGAGGTCGATATAGAGGAAGATATACGTCTAATCGAGAATATGCTTAATTCCCCTTCCCTCCCACCCGAAGAATTGAAAATAACGGAAACCAAAACCGAGCCTTCTAGTGAAAATCCTCCGGAGCCCGAGCTCAAGGATTTGCCTCCACATCTTGAATATGCTTTCTTAGAAGCCGACAAATATCCCGTGATCATCGCTAAAGATCTTAAAGATGAGGAAAATACGAAACTCCTAGATGTGCTCCGTTCTCATAAAAATGCCATCGCTTGGCAGATTTCGAATATTAAGGGTATCGACCCTCGCTTCTGCACTCATAAAATTCTTCTCGAAGACGATGCTAAACCCTCCGTTCAACAACAAAGACGAGTTAACCCTAAAATTCACGATGTGATCAAAAACGAAGTTATCAAATTACTCGATGCTGGTATGATTTACCCTATTTCCGATAGCTCGTGGGTTAGCCCGATCCATTGTGTTCCTAAGAAAGGAGGTATGACAGTGGTTACTAATGACGATAATGAGTTGATCCCCACACGTCTCGTCACCGGATGGAGAGTGTGTATCGATTACCGAAAACTTAACGAAGCTACCCGTAAAGATCATTTCCCTTTACCTTTCATGGATCAAATGCTTGAACGCTTAGCAGGAAATGAATTCTATTGTTTTCTCGATGGTTTTTCTGGTTATTTCCAAATTCCGATTGATCCACCCGATCAAGAAAAAACCACCTTTACATNCTCGATGCCGGTATGATTTACCCTATTTCCGATAGCTCATGGGTTAGCCCGATCCATTGTGTTCCGAAGAAAGGAGGTATGACAGTGGTTACTAATGAAGATAATGAGTTGATCCCCACACGTCTCGTCACCGGATGGAGAGTGTGTATCGATTACCGAAAACTAAACGAAGCTACCCGTAAAGATCATTTCCCTTTACCTTTCATGGATCAAATGCTTGAACGCTTAGCAGGAAATGAATTCTACTGTTTTCTCGATGGTTTTTCCGGTTATTTCCAAATTCCGATTGATCCACCCGATCAAGAAAAGACCACTTTTACATGTCCATACGGTACCTTTGCTTATCGCCGCATGCCTTTCGGGTTGTGTAATGCTCCCGGAACCTTCCAACGATGCATGATGGCTATCTTTCATGACATGATTGAGAAAACCATGGAAGTTTTTATGGACGATTTTTCGGTCTACGGAAACTCATTTTCTACGTGCCTTTCCAATCTTGACAAAATGCTTAAACGTTGTGAAGATACTAACCTCGTGCTTAATTGGGAAAAATGCCATTTTATGGTTAACGAAGGCATCGTTCTAGGTCATAAAATTTCTAAAAATGGGATCGAGGTCGATAGAGCAAAAGTAGACGTTATTGCTAAACTCCCTCCTCCCACCACCGTCAGAGGCATTCGTAGCTTTCTAGGTCATGCCGGTTTCTACCGTCGATTCATCCAAGATTTCTCTAAAATCGCCCGGCCCCTGACCCGTCTTCTCGAGAAAGAAACTCCGTTCTTCTTTTCACCCGAGTGTCACGAAGCCTTTACAATTCTTAAGAAAAAATTAACCGAGGCTCAAATTCTCGTTGCACCCGACTGGGACTTGCCGTTCGAACTCATGTGTGACGCTAGTGACTATGCTATAGGAGCAGTCCTCGGGCAACGCAAAACAAAACATTTTCAGCCGATACACTATGCTAGCAAAACGATGACCGATGCTCAATCTCACTACACAACTACGGAAAAAGAGATGTTAGCCGTTGTCTACGCTTTTGAGAAATTCCGGTCCTATCTCGTTCTTTCCAAAACCATAGTGTACACCGACCATTCGGCTCTAAAATATTTACTTGCTAAAAATGATGCTAAGCCTCGTCTACTCCGCTGGGTTCTCCTATTACAAGAATTCGATGTTGAGATTAAGGATAAAAAGGGAGCCGAGAACCTAGCAGCCGATCATCTCTCTCGTTTAGAAAATCCCCACCAAAACGATCTTGATAAGAAAGAAATAACCGAGACATTTCCCCTCGAATCTCTAGGGATGATTTCTAACGACTCTAGTACCCCATGGTTTGCCGATTTCGCTAACTACCATGCGGGGAATTTTATCCGTAAAGGGATGACGACACAACAAAAGAAAAAGTTCTTCAAAGATGTCAAACACTATTTTTGGGACGACCCCTATTTATTCCGAGTCTGTGCCGATCAAGTTATTCGTCGTTGTGTTCATGGCAAAGAAGCCACCGACATACTCTTGGCATGCCATAACGGACCAACCGGTGGCCATCATGGTGCCAACTATACCGCTAAAAAAGTCTTTGACTCCGGTTTCTATTGGCCTACTATTTATCGAGATGCACACGACTTAGTCAAAACTTGCGACTCGTGCCAACGTCAAGGAAAGATCTCTCAAAAAGATGAAATGCCACAAAACGCTATCCAAGTATGTGAGATATTTGACGTATGGGGTATCGATTTTATGGGTCCGTTCCCTTCTTCAAAAGGAAATAAATACATACTCGTGGCCGTTGACTACCTTTCTAAATGGGTCGAAGCTAAAGCGCTCCCCAAAAATGATGCCCGAGTCGTTGTTAAGTTCTTAAAAAGTCTATTCGCTAGATTTGGAACCCCTCGTGCAATCATAAGCGATCGTGGTACGCACTTCTGCAACGAACAATTCGCCAAAGTAATGAGTAAATATGGTGTGACCCATCGTCTTTCAACCGCCTATCATCCACAAACTAGCGGACAAGTAGAGGTTACAAATCGAGGTCTGAAGCGTATACTAGAGAGAACCGTAGGTGAACACCGAAACTCGTGGGCCGACAAATTAGATGATGCACTTTGGGCTTTTCGTACCGCCTATAAGACTCCGATTGGTTGCACTCCCTACAAGTTGGTGTATGGAAAAGCGTGCCATCTCCCCATCGAGCTCGAGCATAAAGCCTACTGGGCGTTAAAACATTGCAACTTCGACCTCAAGACCGCGGGAGATCATAGAAAAATACAATTGAATGAGTTGAACGAACTAAGAGATCAAGCTTATGAAAACTCTTTGATTTATAAAGAAAAGACTAAACGAATTCATGACTCGAAAATTAAAAACCGTGTTTTCAATATTGGAGATCGAGTCTTACTTTTTAACTCAAGATTAAAGATTTTTTCTGGAAAATTAAAATCCCGTTGGTCTGGCCCATTTACCGTAGCCCAAGTTTTTCCATATGGTACTATCGAGCTTTCTCAAGAAAATGGGCCGAATTTTAAGGTAAATGGACATAGACTTAAGCATTATTTTGGAGAGGACATACCACCCCAGGTAGTCCCGGATCTCCAAACTTTCCCTTCGAATGACTAAATTTAGGGACCGAGTCAAGCTAGGCGACTCGGAAAACAAAAACAAGCGCTTCGTGGGAGGCACCCCATGCTTATCCTTTTACCGCTTTCTTTTTAGTTTTTACTAATAAATAACCATGAGAAGGGTCCACTCTTCCCATTTCTCGTGTTTCGTGCTTGTGTTTATGTCTAGGTTACCCGGAAATGAAGACTCTCGTGCTCGTCATGCTGCTCTTCCTCCACTCGAGTCTCATTCTTCGATAAGTTTCTCATATCCTTATCGTTTCGACTAACGTTCATCTATTTGGCATACCTAATAAACGGCCTTAGATTTACGTAGGTTACCCTTACCTTGGAAACATTGAGGACATTGAGGACTAACGTTCATCTATTTGGCATACCTAATAAACGGCCTTCGATTCGATTTTTACCTTGCATTTTTACCGTTACTCACGCAACCCCGATTTTCCGAAAAAATTTGAAAAATTTTTAAACGAAAAAACACAAAAAAATGAGAAAAATTTTCAAAAATACAAAAATAGAATAAGTTTTGACACCATGTTGACTTTCCTAATGGTAAGAGTAGGAATAAAAATTCTGACTTGACCGGGCGTGTTGAGCCCTAGCTCGTTTCCCCTAGCTAGGCTTTCGCGAAATAAAAATCCGCGAAGAACGAAAAATGATAGAGTTCGATTATAAGTAAAATGGTAAAACACACTTCATCGAGGGTACTTGTGACTTTTTACTCCCATAAGCTTGTTTCACCCTTATAATAGAAATTTAGGTTTAATTAAAGGTGCGGGATTTTGGCGAAACTTAGTTTCAAAGTCCTTGCCAAAAGGGTCTTTGCTCATAAGGGTTGGGTACACATGGAGGTACTGCCAGCGTTACGGTGTAATAGACTATTCCATCTTGCCGGCTCGCAACCGATGTTGGGATTGTTATAAAAGCCGTAGGACTTGGGGTTTGGCAAAAATAAAAATACGTATGTTGTGCTTAATAGTAAAAATCCAATGCCAAAAAGGTTTTCTGCATCTTGCCGGTTCGCAGCCGATGTTGTAGACTTCCAATAAAAGGCGGAGGAAAAATAACCAAGGTCATAATAGACTATCACATCTTGCCGGTTCGCAGCCGATGTTGTGATTGTTATAAAGGGCCGAGGTAAATACGTTTTGTGCTTATAATGAAAAAAAAATGCCAAGCCTTGACTCCGGGGAGGTCCTAATAAAAGCTTCTGTCTCTGGACTCGTAGTTGAGTTGTTTCGGTCGCCAATAAAAGGGACACTCCTCAAAATCGTGTTAAATCAGAGACCTTGATGTGGACCTCATTCTTGTGGGCAGTGGTTCTCGAGGGAAGGATTAGAAACTACTTAGCGTCTAAATTTCAAGCCTTTATCGGACTAATAAATATAAAAACGAGGAAATTCAATTTCCCACCAAAAATAAAATAATTAGAGGAAAATAGGAATATGGGAGTAAGAGGTATCCACAAGTAACTTCCATGGATAAATTTTAGCATCGATGCTTATGAAAGAACAATGATTTCGTTTTACGCTTAGACTGGGGGGGCTTGCGAAAAATCAGGGACGATGAATTTTATCCATTAGGTCACGACTCTATGAGTAGTGTTCTTACTTGATGACCCTTAATCGTTATTGAAAGATAACGAAAGTCAAACACACCGTCACTCGAGAAAACGGAAAAATAATAGTAGTAGTAGTAGTATAAGTTAGTAAATGGAATAAAATGGAAAACCGGGGCGTTTTCGGGTATAAATGATTTCGTATCTCTTTCGAACATTTTGCTACTTTCAAAGTTAGTAAAAAGAGGTGTGAAATTATTTATCTCTAGAGCGTGACGTGATTACATTGCGTGAGGACACGGCAATACCTTAGATTTTGGTATGTGATAATTCACATACCTTTTATTGACCAAAAAGACCAAAAACTAACCCGTAAATGCCAAATATTCGTGTTTTTGTATTTTTGAATATGCAGGTATGGATTTATAAGAAATGGACGAAAAATCACTAGAAAACGACAAAGCGAGCACGGGATTTGGAAAAGAGTCAAAAGCCGAAGCCGGGGAAGTCAAAAAGTCAAAGTTAAAGCTCAAAAGGTCAAACTCAATCTCGGGGAATCATATTTTATCACATTTGGTCCTTGGAAGCAAAGTTTGAAGAGTTTACACATTTGGTCCTCCAAGATTTCAAAGTTGTCAAAAATGGTCCTTATGAAGATATTTTGGAGAAATGGCATCAAAGGTCCTTCAACTTTCAAAGATTATCCCATATGGTCCTTGGATTAAGATTTTTGAAGATTGGCAGCTAAAGTCCCTATATTTTTAGAAATCACATTTTTGGTCCCTAAGATTTGCCTTGTTAACAAACCGTATCCACTACTACTTTAAACCCATTTCATTTAAACTTACAACCTAATTCACCAAATAACCCAAAACCCATCTCACTCTTAAACCTTCTAGCCCAAACACTCTAAGCCCAATCCCATTTTCTTTTTCCCTAACCCATTACCCAGTTACATAAAACAAATAAAAATAAAAAAACCACTCCCCGCCTTTTTCTCCCACCTTCGTCCCCACACCCATTTTTACCTGCAACCCACAATTACCACCGGTAACTCTTCACCCCTCACCTCAAGACAAACCAGGACCACAAGGTGGACACGTGACTTCATTTCCCAGCAAGAAAAGTGATCAACGGCAGAGAATGTAGAGCTTGGAGACCAAGCCAATCCAAGGGTTGATATTCAAGGACCTAGAGGTTTCCAAAACCCTAGCTACCTCATCTCATGATCACTATATAATGTATTATTGAGAGTAGCAGCCGAGAGTAGTTTTTTTGTAATAGGGTTTTAGTTATATAAAAAAAAAATTTATGTCTTTACTTTTGAATTTAATGTTTTAAGAACTATGTAACTCGTTTTTAATCTTTAATATAAGTTGTTTTTTTTAGTTATTTAATCTCAAGTTTATGAATGTTTACTGCTTTCTCTCATTTTTTTGCATACTTAAGTTTTTATAAAACTATTAAGCTCTTATAAGCTCTTTCACTGTTTCTTTAGTTCTACCTTAAGTTTTAAGAAGTTTCTTAGTAATTTTCAGCTTTCAAATTTCTTTTATTACTTGTTACTTTCACAAAAAAAAATAATAAAAAAATAAAATAAAGAAAAAAAAAACTTAAGCCAGAGGCCATAAAATCTTTTCATAAGCTCAAAAGCCTTCTGATAAGCTCACAAAGCTCTTCCATAGCTTTTGTGAACCTTATCTCATCATCTAATAGCCTAGTTCTTTATTATTAGCTCTACAAGTGAGTTTCCTGTTTCATTTTCTCCATTTACCTTAATATTAGATTAATCATCATTTCCATTAGCTTATTACTGTTTAGTGTAGCTTATGGTTGTTGTTTATGTGCTTATGTTGTGCCTATTACATTTTCTAATCTGCTTTGGATCCACTTTTCTTGTTTAGTCATAACTACATAGTAGTATACTTGTAGTTAGATTCTACATTTTAGTGTTTCTTAAGCCTTAAATTTAGTTAATCTACTAAGTTTGATCATTAGGTTGTAGTATAGAAGCTTTAAGCTCCAAATCCTAGTGCAAACAACTTATATAGGGGTGTTTGGAATAGTCTGCATTTTGAGGTTTTAGCTGCTTTTAGGATTATTTCTTTGCACCTTCATGTCACTTAGGTTATATTAGAGTTAATACAATCATAAAATTGCACCATTAAAAGAGAAAAGTCAAAAATCACTTTAATCTTGAATCTGCTCAGTCCTTAGTGGTTAACAGTTAAAATTTTGAGTGCATTCCATAGATTTAGTAGTTAGGGTTTGGATTTTAGGGTTTAAACTTAGTCATCAACAACCATTTAGTAGATTTTGGTCACTGAAATTCAGTTAAGTCAACTCTAGATTGCATTTCTAAAAGTCAAATCTGCTATTGTTTTTCTTGTAAAACAGATTTTTTTTTTGCTGAACTTGGGTAAAATTAAAGTTCAATTGGCCATCTAGAATTAGGGCTTTTGGTTGTTTTGTGTTGTCACCTTGGTCATCTCACTTTTGCCCCCATAAATTTCACAAAAACAGCTTATTTGATCAGCTTAATCAGTGCTTAAAGTCCACTGTTTTCTGCTTGTTTCTGTGACAAAAGTGGAAACTGTTTTATTGCTTATTAGTTGATTCAGAGTGCTTATTTGGTCTTTATAAGTTGTTTCATGCTTGTTGATGTGTCTTAAACAGTTTCTAAGCTCTTTGTGCTTATTGGTGCTTATTTGCTCAATTTTGGCTTATTACCAAACTACTTATTAGCCCAAATTGCTTATTCAGACCTCAAAAAGTGTGCACCTTATTTTTCTTAACTTCCTAAGTTCATTTTAAAATTTCCTTAAAAAATTCAGATTTATTTGAGTCCTTTTGCTATTTATTTTAATTAATTTTAGTTTTTATTCATTTTTAAATCATTTTTAATTGTTTTTAATTAAAGAAAAATCCAAAAAAAAAAAAAAAATTAGTTTTTAGTTTTAAAGTTTATTTTTAGTTATTTCAACTTTTTAGAAAATTAATTTGCATTTTCTTAGTTAATTTTGCATTTTCTTGAATTTTTATTACTTTTTAATTAGTTAAAAATAGTTTTTAATTAATTTTAATTAAAGAAAAATCACAAAATTTTTTTTTTAAGTTTCTAAAGAGTTTTTAATCACTTTTAGGATTTTCTAAAATTTAAATTTCCCCCGTAGCCTTTTTATTTTAGGTAGTTGTTTTTAATCTCGGGATTAGCCCGTGATTTACATGTTTTACGTTTTAATTTACGTTTTTAATTTGTGTACTTTATCTACGTGTGTTATTTACGTGATTTATTTGCTATTTCCTTTGTTAGTAGTATAATTATCAAAAAACCCCCCTCTTGTTTCACGTTTCTCGACACAAATTCCCGAATCGTTAATTCGATTCCATTCAACTTTCGTACGGAGTACGACTCGGGTTTTGCTTATCACTTAAGTATCTCCTACTCCATCAGTGACTGGTGAGGCGCTCAATGGAGCCACATAATCCCAGCAAGTGTAAGTAACTCTAATTTTTATTATTATTATTATTTATCATTTTCAATTGATGGGTATGCTAAAGACTTCAAATTTATTCAATGGGTATGTTTACCCAGTATTTAAATCGTTATTTTGTTTTTATAATAGATATGTTTAGACCTTTTACAATTTCTCAGGTTGTGTGACTAAAGAAAATGGCTTTCGTGTTTTTAGATGATGTGGCAGGATGGAGATGGAGAAGAAGAATAACACATTAGAATTTGAGGTTGAAAATGGCGTTTAAGAGGTGCAACTAATTTTAGTTTTAAAATTTTGTAATTTCGAATATTGGATTGGGGTTTATTTGGTTTTCAGATCTTTTGTAGGCCAGTCTTCTTAAGTTAGTCATAAATAAGAAGCAGAGGAAGTAAGTTTTCTGCTGAAGCCGCCGCGTATGGCGAATGTGGGAGCTGCGCGTGTTTCTCAACAAGGTGTGTTGGGTTAATCTGCTTTACTCATAGGTGTACCCAAACAACCCCTAAGTCAACATTATGAGATGGCTAAAAAAATGCCAATTTAATTAAAATTCTTCTATCCAGTTTACTATTTCATATCTCCTATTACAAGTGCTAATGCTTTTTAAAATATGGAGAAACAGTCGTGCATAAAATTGCATTGCAACTGATTTGCTATAATGAAACATGGTAATCAATTGTATAAATGTTTGCCAAATTTGCTTATCTAAGGATTTAAAGTATAAGAGATAAACTAACCAGAAGGAATAGCAGTTGCAGTTTTAAGGGTTTTAGTTTTTGAATTTTAGGTACCTGATGAAGAAATGTAAATTTGAGAGCTGAATTTCTGGAATGCAATGAAGAATCGATCAGGAAAAAAAGGCAGGATTGTTTGTGACTGAAAAAGATGAAACTAAAAATTGTACCTAGGTATGCTTTAGTTTATTATCGACGTTTATTGTTTTGTTCATATGTTAGTTAAGCTAATAGTTTTAACTTGAGTACTGTGATGGTTAGGCGATGCTTTTGGGTGTGTAGTAGAGTCTTGAATTGTGACGGCGTTTAGACCACCGTCTGCTAACCAAACTTACGATCACGAAAGGTTGTTACATAGATAAGTATCTTCAAAGTTAATAATTGTGTTTTTTGCTGATGCAGGGCATTATTTAGAAACACAAAGGTTTCAGGCGGTCGGGAGAAAGACGTCGGTCATTGGCAAGGTACTATCCTTCTTTATGTTGAATATATTATTGTATAAATTATTATTTCTATAATTAAACAGTAATTGATTTGCTGGGGAAAAACTAGGTTGCGGACCATGAAAAGTATGCCTCAGTTTAAAATTGCACCAGACCACAAGGCCTCTTGGGTTATAAATCAACAACCTTCAGTTTCAAAGACGTGCAGAATACTGCTGTTAGGTGAGCTATATTCTTATAGTTTTTCGGAAATTTTATTTCAGTAAATGCACCTTAAAGCTCCAGTTTCAAAGTCATGGAAATTTTATTTCAGTAAATGCACTTTAAATTCGTTTTTTTCTCTTTTTGCAGTTTTTAAGTTGGTACGCATCGTGATACTCCTCAAGAAACCGATGAAGCTCTTAATATAGTTCCACGAAAGCAGCTTCGCACAAGTATGTCACTGTTTCTAATATTTAGCTGTTTCCAAGTGTATGAGGTTTTAACTCTTACAATTTCATCATCTTTATTTGGTATGCAGAAGGATAAGCAAGAAGTTGATGAAGATTTTGACAGAAAAGTAAGTGCTAACAATCTGGTGAATAATCAACTCTATACTTCTAAATAATTTGTGCGTTGCTTTATGTTGTTATTTGAGGACTCGATATGCCTTATTTGGGATCTGAAATGGGGGTTTAAATCCCTGTGTCTGGGTTCTCAAATGGGGTCTGAAATGCATGAGTGGGTTACAGGCTAAATTTGTGCGGCGGTTTTATGGGCGGTATTAGCACCCCGATGTATAAAATTTTGATTTTGGATTTTCTTTGGGTATTTCATTTTTAGTGTACTGACTTAAGTCAGGTATAACCTCACAATCAAAAAAATAATAATAAAAAAAAAATAAAAAAAAATGCGAACAAATATTTATAAATTTATGAGTTCCTTTACTTTAATACGGTGACTATCATTAGAGAATGCCGAGCTATATTGAAAAATTGGAATGCCTTTTGTGATGGGAACCACTGTCGGATCCAAAATCAGAACTGTGTCTATAGTATGAGTTGCTAAGTTTTTATTGTTCGACTTTTTACAATGTGTTATTGCATGGTTTTCAGGCAAAATGTGTTTACTTTCGATGTGTTGGAGGTGCCACAAGGATCTGGATCGAGCTTCTTTGGGGATAAGAAAGGTCATAATTCTCGCAAATTATCATCTTATCTGAGGGGCTACTGGTTTCAGGTTTGTGGCTTTTTATATTTTCCGTGATATCATTCAACTAATATTGATACATTCCAAGTTAACAAGGCATCACTTAGGAGATGAATTATTGGATTACGTGTTAGAACTGTCAAAGTTCTGTAACAGTTTAGGCGCATGCAGAATTTGATTACTCTTGCTGAAGAATTTATAGCAGTTTAGGCAACGCGTAGAGGTGCATAAACCTGGAATATTATAGCAGTTTCATTTCTATAGGTTTTATCTAGATGCACTGCAAGTGATTCATTTTTTTAGTATAGTTAAGTGTCTGTCGGTGTGGAATTTAAGATCCAGTTTTATTTAGCCTAATAACAAATTGCGCTTAGACTCAAAAGACTTTTAAAAAACTCTTCAATGGTACTTGGTGAAAATGACTCTCGATATGCATAAATTCTAAAATGAAGCATATTTGTCTGGGTTTTTGCAGCCTACCATTTCAGGGGAGATATCCATTGATGATATTGTTTATGCTGAGTTTGAGGATCAATTGTTGAGGAATGGCCTCGAGCCGAAGTTTGTGCTTTATGTCCTGCTAAGTTGTTGCTTGGTGATTCGTTGTCTAAGTTGACCGAGAAGGTGCTTTTTGTCTGATTTTTTTCCATTAAATATGTTACTATTTGATTTTGGTTTAAGTATGCTTATAGATTTTTTCATATTTTCCTTCTTGCAAAAGTGGTAAAAGTAGAACATAAATCTTTGCTGCTAGAGTTTGGCCCCCATTGATGCAGGTTAGTTAACATTAGTGCTACACGGTCAATATTTTTTTTTTTGGAAAAGCCTACATGGACAATATTTTTTTTGTGTTGCATTTATTGGACCAAGATGCTCGATAAACCCACAAATCATCTTGGTGAGTTACGTTTTTCATGATTTAGAACTAAAGAGCAGGTATGTTACAATTTTGGTGAACACAAATCAGCTCACATCAATCTGATCCATTTTGGCAATATTATTGAATTTAAATGTGGGACAAAGGGGTGTTCAACATAAATTGTGTTTTCAATCTTGACATTTGCTTCATTAAAAGATGACAGAATCGATTGCTTACTAGATTAAAGGGGTTATTTAGGATTGGTTATGAGAAATAACCACCTATTTTTATTTAATGTGGGTTGGTTCAGTGGGTTGTTTATGTGGTTGCTTCAGTGGGTTGGTTCACTGTGTTGGTTCAATGGGTTTGTTTTAGTACAGCCTATGTACACACATAAAGTGATTGCTTTGTGAGAATTTATTTTATGTTTTGCATTTTGTTGAATGCTACATGTAGGGCCATTGAATGAAGAATAGGTGGAAAGGACGAAAGCCGAAGTAGGACTAGGAATTTGACTCCTCACAGAAGCAGAGGCAGGGACATGGGTCGAGGTAACACGAGGGACCAGTACAGGGCTAGGAGTTCTTCCAGAGGTGGTATAAACAAACCAGATACTCATTCAACAGAAAGGTAGAGTGGTAGACCATTGTAATATGCACATTGGTAAATGGTTATTTTCTGGTGATAATTAGTCGTGAGTGTAAGTCAAAAGTACCATATCACAATTTATATACATATCCATAACCACATTTATGCATATACATAGGTTAATGTATAGACTTTGTTCGAATATGGCTAATGCTACCCGTTACGTTAATGTTTCAGTAGCACCTGCACAATGCGCACCAGCCGCAACGACTCTCTAATAGGGTAGCAGGCACAAGATCGGAGTGATTAGAATTTTAAAATGCCAGGCCTTCGTAATTAAAGCGCTGATCAAGTTTCTAAAAAACAAAAAAAATATCCGTCCGTGTAACAGGAGGTACGTTTAATTTTTCAGCAGTTAACCATTTTTTTCAGTCCAAAGTTGTTAAGTGAACTTCGGTGTTGTTTGTTGTAATGGCTGTTTGTATGAAAGGATAAGAATACTCTGAATTCATTAATGGGTTGACATCGCCGCATCTACTTCCCCTTAGCCATGCACTTACCCAAACACCCCTGCATGTAGCATAATAAATTAAAGCTGTAGACATGAGTATGAAATGTTAATGTTGCAGTTATTACGCTTAGAGGGTTTTATGCATTCTGAAATGTTATTGTTGCAGTTATTACCACTTATTTATTTTTATTTTTTTTCACAAATCACTATATGCATTATGTGTTTTCGACGATTGCTATATAAATAATAACCGTTACTTTTACACTGGCCCAGTTTGCAAAAATCGCAGAAGAGGATGAAGATCAAAAAACAACAGCATATTTTTGTCATGCATTTGAAGCGTTTCAAGTACACGGACCAGCTCAGGAGGTGCAAAAAGCTATCATATCGTGTTGTTTTCCCCCTGGTCTGAAGTTGAGCAACACGATGGAAATGGGTGACTGTGAGTACACTCATTATTTGTTGCGGCAGTTCATGTGGGAAGTGGCCCCAACCATAAAAGACATGTATACAAAAAAATAAAGGAATAGAAAATATCGTTTTGGTCTTTTTTTTTTGGGTACAACATTCAGTTTTGTGTCCTCACAAATTAGTTTTTCAGGATCATATAGTTAATGGAGATTAGTGACGGTATATGCTCCCATTTTATTCATGTTTTATATCATGCTTACTATGTGTACACCACTGCATGACTACATGCAGAGAACACTTATATATACAATGCAGTTCCTAACTTCTACATATGAACCTTATTATTATAATCTCTAGCTGAAAATCATATTATCTTTTCTATCATTGTTTATACCATTGGTTTACATATTATTACTGCCATTTTTTTCCCCGACACTTGCTAAACCTCATTTGGCAAAACCTCCCACGGCAATGCGGTGGTGATCCACCTCGTATATATACATCAGTGTTGCAAAAATCGGCCTACAAGGCCGATTAATCGGCGATTACAAGCTACAAGGCCCTGGAACTTGGAGAGATTTACAAAGTAATCGGCCGATTAATCGGCGATTACAAGGTTTAGGGCCGATTAATCGGCTAAAAATCACTACAAGGCCCTCGACCGCCTCAGTACCGATTCACGATTTTTGCAACATTGATATACATGTATATATATGTTAGGTCACCATATTAGTAAACACAAGTATTCAAATGAAAGAAATAAGATAAGAAATAGATTTGGTTGATTAAGATCAATATGAAAGATGAAAGAACAATAGTTTGTTTAAGATATGAAATTAACCAACAAAATGAAAGAGATACATAGGGTCCTATTTATAGGAGGAGGATAGGGCAACACTCCCTTCCTTCCCTATGTGCTATGTCGTGGGCTTTCAAGGCCCATTGGACACTTATTGGTCTCGTCTTATAACCGAACGAGTATTAGTCTAAAACGTAACATAAAGTGATAAAAATAGCAACCTATTACATTTATTGAAATGACCGAGACTTGACTGAATAGTTGAAAACTATGATCCTAACACAGATCCAAAATCAACATCGGGTGGTTCCGCAGGTGGACGAGAATCAAAAGGGTTTGAATTGAAATTAGACTTCAAAGTTTCTTCATCAATAAGCACATTATTCTCGTCATTCTCAATACCCGGCGGTATCAAGTCATCCGTAGCAAGAAATCGATCACGAGACGGATTATCGCTAATAGGTAATGGATTGATATCAAATTGAAAGCACTCATAATCCGGAAGAGATAAATCAGCATGAATAATGGGACTGCCACTACTCTTCTCTTCAAATCGAAAAATTTCAAGCTCGGGTAGAAAATCACTATCCTTAACGGGGATAGGAGAAGAAGTCGGAGGGTTATTCAATGCCTCGATCTTAGAAATGAGAAGATAAACGTTAGATAGTTTCTCACGAAGAGCTTCATCTTGAATTTCGTTGTCGTCATCTTCATCAACATATTCTATGTCTCCACAAGATATGGAATCATCATAATCAAAATCGGAGAGCATCTCATCATCATTCTTCTCAAAGCACACATCATCAGCTAGCTTATCATTCGTGTCAACAATATATTAAAGACGATCACTTTTAACAATCTCAAAATCACCATTAGTAGTTTCCCCGGACTCACTTTGGATTGGAACAAGGTTCTCAACACTAGACTTATTGAATTCGTCGGGTTCCGTTGCCGGAATAGTGTTAAGTAGCTCGTCCCCCATTGTTAGAGAGTCCTCGGGCTCTATGGGAAGAAAAGGAGGCTCAACAAAATCAGAAACGAGTGTCGAAGAACTTTCAGGAGAAGCCGGAGGTGGGACAAGTGGTGTGCTCTGAGAGCTAGCGATTTCCACCACTTCCGTTGTAGTCTCAGGTTCGTGTTCTTGAGGAATGTGAAGTTTAGGTAAGTCATTCTTTTCAGAAATTGATTTAAGCCCAACACGTAAACTTGACAAACTCGTAACCGTGAATCGAGAAAGATTAGGATTAATTCTTGACGGTTTAGGAGGAACAACTGATTCTTGAACAACTGAAGGTTGGACGTAGTTAGCACTTCCATTTTCAAAGGGCAGTACCGGGTCCTTGGTCACCTCGGTTTCTCGTTCCATTTCCATCACCGGAGAAGAGGCAGGAGTCGATGGTTCACCATAAACAATAATACGACCATTCGAAAGCTCTAAAGCATATTCAAGTTTAGCGAAATTGTCGTCGAGAGGTTCGAGAGATTGCAAAGAAAAGCTTTTAAACTTTAACGGTTCACAAGATGGGGTGGGATTGCCACTCGAAGCGTTGATTTCGTTTTCTTCTTTCAAAGTCTCTTCTGCTCCGCTCTCTTCAGAATTTTCCTTTTCTTTGTTTCATAGAAGCATTAGCTCTGGATACTCTTTCATAAGACTGTCAAGTGATTTATTTGATTCTTTCAATGTTGGATACGGTTCTTGCTCATAAAGGTTTTGAAAGGGTAGATTGAAATCGTTTTGATGGTTATTGGAAAAGGGCGAATTGGAATCTTGAGAATATGAATTCCCATTTGTGAGGGCACAAAACAAACAATCTTCATTAAAAAGACCTATACCGCACCTCATGCAAGTACACAATTGACAATAATTTGAACACGAAGTTGGATCCAAAGGATTTTCACATCTCTTACAGAAAGATTGATCAAACGAAGATAAGTAAGGCTGAGGTGGGTAATTGGAA
>LBNU01038543.1:35947-52774 GCA_014162995.1 Artemisia annua
TTTAGCTTAAGTTGAGTCGAGTCTTGGCTTAGCAACATTGCATAGTACATGTATTTGATCATGATAATTAACTTGCCACCAGTAAAATACCCTTTATTCCAACCAAACCGTGTTTATCATATCCCTACACCTTACATTACAACCATTTGGAAAGCCCTCTTTGATAGTTTATCTTAGGTGCTTACGCCTAGTGGAGGAGTAATTGATCCTCTCCCAAGCCTATGGTAATCTATTTGCTATGACAGGTAGCGAGTGATTTTATTCCATTTCAAATGTAGTTGTATAGGTTTATAACACCCGAGAAATGAGAGTATCCAAACACTATTTGTGAGGCGCTAGTGTATGATTTCCGTGCTTATTATGATTAGGGTCGAGTAACTATTTGTTGTAATTACTTTTATATTAGTGTTAAATGACCCCTAACTTATATTTTGATTGGAATAAAAGCCTATTTGCTTGAGGACAAGCAAATCTCAAGTGTAAGGGTATTTGATGAGGTGAAAAGTGTACCCATTTTAGGGGGTCATTTAAGCCTTAATTCGTGATAATATGATTAAATATTGCCTTAAATCGTTCCTTTTGTCATTTTAGGTAATTTTGAGAAGAATTCTGGAAAACACATCATTTTGGACGTTTTTGGAGCATAAAGTGAAGAAAACGACAAAGTCTCAAAAGAATGCTGGAAATCCTTCCTGACGGCGTCAGAGTCACAAGGTGACGCCGTTAGCCAACCAAGACAAAGGAGTCGATTCTGATTATACGTGACGCCATAAGAAGAAAATGTGAAAATATCACCTGACGGCGTTAGGTGTTATGGATCCTAGGCCGTCAGGTGTTAAGTTAAAGAGAGACGGCCCAGCTAAGTTTTGTACGTGACGGCGTCAGAGATGGATCTAGGTGATCCGAGAACCCTAATGGCGGCGAGCTGACGGCGTCAGAGCCTATAACCTGACGCCGTCAGAATGTATTTTCTATATATACTTTTCTATTTTTCATTCATTTGGGTGCAACTTTTTGGGAACAAACCCTAGACGATTTTATCAGCTTTTTCAAGGGTTTTTCACCCTTGATTCTTCCATGTTCAATTAAAGATAAGTCTCCCTTCAAATTAATCAATATGTCTATGTGTTGGTTAATTATATCTTATGCTTGTCTTTCAATTAACATGCTAGGCTAGATTTATCTTGTGTTTGCTTAGATCTAATGAAACCTAACTATTGACTATTGGTTGTTGGTGTGTTATTATTTGGAATGTTATTAATTGTATTGGATGATTGTTTATCAATGTTAGGCTTAAGAAAACTGGCTAACCTCCTATACGGTAACTTGCTTGAACGTCTTAAGAAACATGAACCAATGCGTACTAGGTTATTATGGTTATATTTAATGCATGAGCGAATTCTAATGATCCCATGTTAGGAGCTTCTTAGCCGGCTCGACATAGGAGTGAAGTAGGAGCTTATAGAGTTGGGGAAGTACGTACGCCACCCCACGAATGGTATTAAGGAATACACCCGTCATCCACGCAATTAATACACACTAACCAACCGGTAAAAGATAGTTAGGGAGTAAGGAAATATAAGTAAACACACTTGTCTCTATATAAGTTTCACTACCTTTTATTTTCTTGTTATTTTATTTTATTTGCAATAGTAGTTTTTTGGTTAGTTGGCTAGCAACTAATTCCGCCCACTCCTTCAAACCCGAGATTTTACTTGCTTTCATAAAATATAAAAAAAATACAAAAATAATCTTCCCTCACCCTTAGACCTAATTAGAGTAGCTTTTCATACCTAACGAACACTATTACCTATGGAGAACGATCAATCCCCCGTACTTACCACTACACTATACTACATCGGTCAGGTACACTGCCTGGTGGGATTGTAAGCCTCTTGAGATCCCTCGAGAGGTAAAACCTGTTATAAGGTTGCAAAACCACGCATCAGCGGCGCATCTAGATAACTTCGTGTGTGGTCCAAGATTATTATATTCTTTAATATTCGTACACCGTCTTCAGATGCGGCGTATCTTGAATCTTTATGTGGCGCATGTCCTTTAGCGTCTTGGATTGTATTTGGTGAAGTCTTGATAGTGATACGCCGTATTTCAATATTGTAATGCGGCGTATCTGGAGTAGAACAAGCTGGATCTTCTTCGTTGACCAAAGTTTCATATGCGGCGCAAGATAAAATCATGTGCGGCGCATTTTTTCAAAGTCAGGCAATGGTCTTCGAATTCATCTAAGTATGATCGTGCGACGCATCTGTCTAGAATGATGCGGCGTATCTCCATGATTTCAGTAGACTTTTCCATCTTTATTATTTTGCTCCATATTTAGTCCAAAATCACCAAGTTTCACCAATTGCTCGTTTTTACCTGAGAATCACTAAAGTAAACAATCAAGTACCAATTCTCATATATAATATAATAAAACAAGTCAATTAAATAGGATTAATGATGACAATATAATGTACTTATTTGATGTCATCAGTACCCACTATGAAGAAATTACTATAGGACCTCAAAACTTTTGAATTTTTGCATGTTGTTGGTCCAAAAATGTGACGGTCGTTAATGGTTCGTTAAGTACAAGGGTATCTAGGTCTTTTCGTCATTTACGCATCTAAACAACCTTTAATAACCACACAATACACATTCTCATCTTAAATCAAAACATCTTCATCTTCAACATCCACATCCAACCACCAATACCAACATCCGACCATCTAATTCTTCAACAATCAAATAAAAACCTATCATCTTCTTTTACAATACACCCAAACATCATACGAGTAACAACACACACTAAATTCCATAAAAATTTACTCTATACATCTTTAGTTTAGGTGCGAATAAAAATTAAAATTAGTCTTATTAATTAATGTAGTTTAATTCCACTACATGCTTTGTGGCATGGCCGGCTAAGAAAGTGCAGCCTATGCAATGGCACAGGGCCCCCATTTACCTAGGGCCATTAATTTGTACTTCATCCATTACATGCATGTATATAATATAAAAACCCTTCATGCTTTTGTTCACTATTTTCTCTATTTAATAGCTGCTACCAATCTGCCATGAACACTATGAAGTATATGAGGCCCATGTTTTAATGAATGTATCCATCAATTGATAAGATCGTTGTAAGCTCAACTAGGATACATAATAACAAAGATAAAGAATATGCACAACGGAATTAAACAAAACACTTTGTTATTAACAAGGTTTTACAAATACACGTCTCAATTCTATTTGATCAAGATAGAACATGTTACCACCTGTAACAAGGATTAAAGATACTATGATCTTTATGATCTTGAGACGTGAAACCAATCTCCAGTAGGGAGATTGGTGATGTGTTCCTAAAACATGATTAACACACATACAAAACAATGTCTAGGGATATCTTTATATATATAGTCCATCTAGACTTTACAAAGGAAACCTAATTGTATTAGGAAACTAAATCTTTCCTAATCTTTATCTTTATCTTCTTAAACAAGTCTTCTTAAATCCTCCATCTTTTCTAGAATTCCATATTGGCGATCTTGGTCCTTTTTGTATCATCAAATCAATAAATATCCCAATAATCATCCCCTATTTGATGATGACAAAACAACTTGAGCACTTGAAGCATCTTGATCTTGTACATCTTCAAATCTGAGCTTCCCCTTAACTTAAGATCTCCATAAACTTGTTTCTTGTTTCCTTTGTAACACCTTCTTCCCAATTTTGTCATTATTCGTTAGGGGACAGTGAACACAAACAACCTTGATCTTTTCAACTGCAAATCATATATTAAACTTCCAATCCAAGTTTCCAATGTCTTAAATTACCCTCCATGAAGATTTCCGCACTAAAAATGAATTTAAGGCAGTAGAAACTTGAACTATCAGTAGTAATAATGACATAGCAGTAGTAAAAACCTTCCCCTCAACTGGTTAAAAACTCTATCATATTCTTCCCTTGGAACCAATATGCTAACCATTTGAAGCAACCAAGAACTTTTCGAATAACTAACCAACAATAGTAACGAATACCAAGTAGTACCATCCATGAAGAACACCAAAACGCTTACTAAAAATGACTACAATAGTAATCGATACCAAGCAGTAGTAACAATGAAGATCAGTTATATGGTTGAGTAGTAGAAACCATGTAACAGTAGTAATCTTCCAATTAGCATGAACATGATGACTACTTGAATCAACCTTTCCTGAATTCGACCTCTCAGTTTCCATAACCATTGTTTTCTTTAGACCATAAACCATGTCCACAAAATTGTCGAACTAAGAGTAACAACATCCAATGACAGCACAAGACCAAAGAATTAATCATGTAACTTGTACTTGTAGTATACACAATATTCCTAACCAAGTAATGCAATAATCAAAAACCTCAAGACCATTAATAGGTTTTCAAAACATATAGTAATACTGGATCCCAATCAATCATCATAACATTCTGAATCAGCATTACTTGATCCCAAATAAACCTGATATGAATTTTTATTTGATACACTCACATTTGCAACACATTCGCATCTTTATCCTTAGGAGTCAACTTTACTGCTAATACTTCACCAACAACAGTCTTAAAGAGCAACACTAATCATAAACGATCAACATTAACTTTTGATGAACATCATTAAGTTTCAATCTAGCAGCATTAAGTTCCAAAAGCAGCTTTAAGCAATAATAAGCAACATCAATAAATAACCAGCAGCATTAATCGAACCTAACAGTATTAATCTGGATGCTACTAGCAGCATTAACCTTCAACGATCAATCAGCATAAAGTATCTACTAGCAGCACTAATATGCAGCTTTCGTTAAGCAACATTAAAAATAAAAAACATGTAACAACAATATTATCTTGTGATAGCAACATTAATGTTCAAACAATAACCTCAGTCGTGAAGAGTAGACTGAATCTTAAAAGAAGTAGACTTACTTTGCACAACCAGTAACCTTCTTCCCACAAAACATATATTCCAGTAACCTCAGTTCCACCTTGAATAAGTTTACTCCCAAGAGAATATAATTAAGAAGTAAGACCAGTAACCTCAAACGAGCTAAGAGTGGGCTTACTCCCAAACCGGTAGCCTAAGTAGCCATATACTTAAACAAGCGTTACATTCATCAAACCAAAACTACTGAGTACCAAAATCAACCTTAATTATTCTCGTAATCCCCTGTATGAACAACACAAAGCAAACAATCTTCAAACCTCCACTAGGTACGACAAGAATTATCAGATTCTGATAATCAAAACCCTTCAGCGAATAATTAAATATCCATAACCAAACCAAAAAAATATTAAGGTAGAAAAGTGTTTGGAGTAGGACACATTCAGTTTTGCGATTTTATTCTTCTTCGCCAAGTGATACTTTGCTTTAACTAAAACTCATAAGCATGAACGCAGCAGTATTAAATTAGAAACCCTAATCAGTCGTGAAATACCACTGATTAGTCTCCAATACAGTCGCATCAAGCATCACCAATACCAGCAAATCATCATACGAATTAGGGTTCATCATTAACATTAAAAACACTACAACAAAAAAAAAAAAACCTAAATAGAGTTTACTTTGTAGCTCGTATTAAGCAAAACCTTTCAAACCAAGAGCTCTAACATGATTAGATCATGAATTAATAACTTAATGAAGACTTCCATGATGAATCAGAATAATAGAATAAGGAAATCCTTAAAAATCAAAACACTGAGAAAGAAACCCTAAAATTTGACCAACTTTAATGTTTCTGCAGCAGACTTTTAGAAAATTTATCTCTTTTTATTGAAAGCTCAGATTGAAGATCCCTCCGGTAAGAATATACCTTGATGTAAAAGAACTTTCAATAAAAATTTCGTTAAGATCCAACGGTTAACGAATAAGATATACCCTTTTTGCCACAGCACTACATAAAAATACGAACATACAAACCAAAGTCGATTTTTTTCTTCTTTTTTGGATTAATAAAACCCTGTAGATCCTAGATTAAGAGCCCCCAGGCTCTGATACCAATTGATAAGATCGTTGTAAACTCATCTAGGATTAATAATAGCAAAGATAACAATTTGATCAATAATAACAAAGATAACAATTTGCACAGCGGAATTAAACAAAAACAATTGTTATTAACAAGGTTTTACATCATATATGCCCCAATTCTATTGATCAAGATAGAACGTGTTACTCAACTGTAACAGGGATCAAAGACACAATGATCTTAGAGCGTGAACGATCTCCAGTGGGGAGATTGTTTATGTGTTCCTAAAACATGATTAACACACACACAAAACAATGTCTAGGGATCTATTTATATATATAGTCCATCTAGACTTTACAAAGGTAACCTAATTGTATTAGGAAACTAAATCTTTCCTAATCTTTATTTTTATCTTCTTAAACAAGTCTTCTAGAATCCTCCATTTTTCTAGAATTTCATATTGGCGATCTTGGTCCTTTTTGTATCATCAAATCAATAAATATCCCAACAATGTTCAACAATTAATAACCCAATGACATTTGGAGAAGAAGAAAAACGGCAAAAACATTTTTCATTCCGTTTCACTATATTGAATATTAAACTAATGTTTTCAATTTTCAAGTTGTACATTTTACGGAGTAATTGCAATCAAGTTATCATCTTCTTTTATTTTTTGATCTAAAAGTAACATGTTAGTACCTAATAATCTACATAAACAAGCTTTTATTGGAATGACATCAATATATTTCTCGCATGTAATATTAAACATTTAGTCTGTCATTAAACATGTTCAAAATATCCATGTTTACTAGGGCCTACTTGTTGTTACGACACAGGGCCACCGAAATCCACGAGACGGTCATGCTTTATGGATTAAAAGGTTAAGTTACGTACTCTTGCGCCAAGAAACGTAATGGGATGTTTGAGATTGTATATTCGTTACTGTTTTGCAACTAAAGAAGATTAACTCGATATATCTTATTGTAATCCTTCATCATTACTATATATTTTAAACATCAACCAAAACGTCGTCGTTCAAGAAACAGTAATTCTTCGTTTTTTTGCTTAGCCTATTTTTCTCCTTAGCCCACTGCCCCCCACTGCTCATTCATGGCCCAATCCAAACTTCGCCGCCTTATAGTTTGATAAAGTTATTATACAATCTCAGTGTTTATCTTCTAGACCATTCGTGCTTCTTCCACACATCAAAACGAGGTGTTAGGATTTCCCAGAATCCACATGTTGTAGTTGCTTTGATTATTTGTTACTGATACCATCTTCTCGACCTCTTGGTCTGAATCTTCTGGTAGGTGATGCTTCTCATGTTTTTTAGTATGCTATGTTTTTGTGTGACCATGGTCAGCTTATTTGAGTAACCCTTATGGCGGGTTATTCTTCCATGGACTCTTGCAATAAGTTGTCGGTTTGGCTTTTCTTTCATACCTACTCGAAGATTTTTAACACCCTACATGTATATAAGTTTAATTTTAGAATTAGGGTTTCCCTATATTTAGGGGGTTTTGCTAATTTAGTGTTTCTTTACAAATTGTAGAGTTTTTATAGACTTTATGTTTCCTATTATATGATTGTGGTTTCCGGGTGCGTGATACTGTTCAATATTTTCAGGGCTGAACCTCATTTTTCACAAGCTTTGAGAATCGTATGTGCCTAGAAGTTTTGAGAACCTTATGTGGGTAGAAGAAGCAGGAGATGGAAAAGATGAATGAGATGATGTTTTTTAGATTTGCAAGAGGGTTCAAGAAGTTGGTTATTTTAATGGATGAGGAGGAGGATAATGATTATCATAAAGGTAATTTTTTTTAAAGCCACTTTGCTACTGTTTTAGGAACACTAAACAATCTCTTGCTATTTTCTGTTGTTGTTGATTTTGGTTACTTAATAGTTATGAATTAAAAAAAATATATGTAATTTGGGTCATAAGCTGTTTTTTCATAAACAGTTTGAACTAAGCTGCTTTTTGAAGAGTTTTTAACTGGCCCTTTTTTGGTGAATTTGCTCATGCTTTGTGAGTTTTGCAGGGCCAGTTGACGAAATGGGAGCTGGTAGGATGCACTGAGGTTGTTCTGATCGCGCTTGATCAGGTTAAATTTTTTTTTGTTTTTTAAAGTCGATGTTCAAGTTAGTTATGTGTACAATGCCTACTTATAAATAAGCACTTGTAAGCTACTTATTTTATGGTTATGTTATATTTAGTTTTGATAAGTGGATAACTTTTGACCTATCGTACACCATCCCTTTTCTGCAGCATGCTTTGACCAAGCTTTTCCCATCACTGACATTCCTCCAATGTAGTTTACTTTTGCAGGTTAAGCTAAATGGGATTCGTTGGCGCAACATGTCTATTGAGTTATTCATAAAGGCAAATCACCAGATGGTTTGATATATTGATAAGTGGTAAGGAATTATAGATGAATTACTTTTGTTAATTTATCATCTTCCTTTAAAAAAAGTCTTTCGCGTTTTCAGGTTGTGTGATATCACAAATACGGAGAGGAAGAGTAACAGTTCAGGGTTTAACCTTTAAATGGCATGTAAGACGTGCAGTTAATTTTAGTTTCAAATTTTTAGTATTTCAAATATTGAATTGGGGTCTTATTTTGCAGGAGGTACACCAAATAATATGTCTTTTTATCTCATGTTCGTAAGATCTAAAATTATCAAAACATTAACGCATTTCCGTGTTTCATGGTATATCAGGTATGTTTCATTTTATGAAGTCAAAAAATAGTTGGGTTGTTTTCTTTTAAATGGTTGTTGGTTCATGTAGTCATTTACAGTTTTATATCCAACAAATCAAAGTGAATTGTATTGTTTTACTAAGAATATGTCTTTTTGGTTAAACGAGTTAGGAGGTTTCGTTTATATATAATGAAGTTGGAGGCTCTATTAGTATTGTTGGGAAGTTATGGCCAGTGGGAACAAATGTCAACTTATATGGTTGTATGGAGTATTAGTGTATTACAATATATAGTATATTAGTATATGCATTCCATTAATATCGGCATAAGAAATTGTATAATCGGCTGAAATATTTCTGCTGTTGAATGTTTCTGGTGTGCAGCACACGATCAAAGTTAACACTACTGCTATGTAATGTTTATTAAGTAGTATTATGCTACTTATATTGAAAGTATATTACTTCAAGCTGCGAAAAGATATAACCTTTAATCTTATTTTGCAGTGTTTAAAAGACGACCAAAGTTGTTGTGGCTGAATAACATGTAATAGTAGCTGCAGCACGGAAACCATTTAACGCGGGTCCTTGGCCTAGAATGACAGCATATGTAAGCTATCTATTTATATATTTATTCCTCGGCAAGTCTTTAATAAATATTTGTTTGCATCACTTTGACAATACCACTTTCTATTTTTGTCTTCTTATTAAAAAAAAAGAGTCAGCTTTTGCATATTAATACATGTGATCTCATTAAACCATTTTTGTCTTTGTATCTGTTGCAGCCACTTATTCCAGTAACATGAATTGAACTATTTTGTGCGAGTGTCCAGATTGAGAAGGGGGTTTATCATGGGAGAGTTGTGTTATTCCAGCACACTACTGCTTATAAATGCACAGAACTTGGTGTAGGGTGAGGCCACGTGCTGCTATAAAGGACTACACATTTAATGTGTTTCGTATAACCACAATAGCTCTATACTCTGTCACACTTTAATTTATAGATTGCATTAATAGATTTTGGTGCACATGAACTTTCGAGTTAACAGTATCTTATCTGTGCGTTTTACATGGTGCGAGGTGCAAACAAGTGGCGAGTGAACAATAATGAATACACACGGGGAAATGTGACCGTCACGACATCAAAAGTTGGAAACGGTTAAAAGATAAGATGAGGTATAGAATCTGGAACTTTCCTAACCAAACAGAGAAAGTAGGAGGGATTGGCGAAAGGATAGTAAAAGGGGAAAGGGTAGAAAAGAAAAGCTGGGTTTAGAGTCAAAAGTGTTAGATGAAAAGTAAACAGAAGCTAAAATGCCTCATTAGTCCCGGGTACTTAATTTAGTTTGTTACATCAGTTTGTAAAAGATCATAGGTATATACTACTTACTATATGTATACAAATCAGAATGGATCATGTATGAATAGATGCTAATGCTTTGTAAGCGAATGAATCATGCGGTTCTTTTTAGAATCATTCACATAACATGGTTTGCTTATATGAAATATAAACGAGTATATACCATGCAATGATCAACGGCATGAAACGACGCCTCCCGCAACGCGGCGGACCGGTGTCCAACTCATTTTATTTAATCTTGATTACTTGTTAATGTCTTAGTGATTTGGTTTACTGGGCGATAAGTGGGCTACCTTAATCAGGTGCAGGCTCATAAGCTGAGTATAACCAACCCAAAATAAGCGAGCCGGGCCCAAATCAAAAGAATATTGGGTTGGGTTGGGTGTAGAAGTGTTGACTTGATTAAAATGCTTAAAGTTTGCTTGATACAAAGAAGTGATGTTACATTATAATCATAAATTTTGTATGCTAGTGTTTTGTCCAAACTCCAAAGATGTCAGAAATCACGTTAAATAGATTCCATACACAAATCCATAACCTTCTACACTAACATTTATTCCCAAACGTGTTACAAATCCATAACCTTCTACACTAACATTTATTCCCAAACGTGTCAATAAAAAATTGCTTTTCGTTTTAGGTTGCCTAGAAACGTTAATGGTTTTCATGATCCAGGATTACGTGTGTACCCATCTTAATACTTTATATAAACAAGGTTAATCTCAAAACACGTGTTTCGTTTATTTTATCTATTTACATATTTTAAATANTGTAGAAGTGTTGACTTGATTAAAATGCTTAAAGTTTGCTTGATACAAAGAAGTGATGTTACATTATAATCATAAATTTTGTATGCTAGTGTTTTGTCCAAACTCCAAAGATGTCAGAAATCACGTTAAATAGATTCCATACACAAATCCATAACCTTCTACACTAACATTTATTCCCAAACGTGTTACAAATCCATAACCTTCTACACTAACATTTATTCCCAAACGTGTCAATAAAAAATTGCTTTTCGTTTTAGGTTGCCTAGAAACGTTAATGGTTTTCATGATCCAGGATTACGTGTGTACCCATCTTAATACTTTATATAAACAAGGTTAATCTCAAAACACGTGTTTCGTTTATTTTATCTATTTACATATTTTAAATATTTGTTGTATAGCCACTCATGTGCTACAATCAAACTGTTTTGTTGAAAGAGATTAATAGTTTTTATCCAATATGTATATTCGTACTTCATTATAGTAATACTTTTAGAGTTGTGTGTCAAACAAATATTGCATTTTAATAAGATAAGAGTACCTTTTGTTATTCCACAATTTGACTACAGTTTGAAAATTCGTCGACTAATTTCACGAGGCTAAAAGCAAAGATGTTGATGGTTTGTTGTTTGAGCCAAGTAAGATGGCCAAACCGAAACTATGCATTTGGTACGAGACTGTGAGACTTATCTAATTAGATGGTAGGTATAATATTCCTTAAACTTTTGGGAGTCAGCTAAGAGTTTATTTTCTTTATTATTTGGTTTTTTTCTTAAATGTTAAACCAAACTGTATTTAGACTGTTGACTAACTTAACATAGCATGGCTAATTGTTTTGATTTGTAAAATATATACATTCGACTTTAAATGGTTTTTGAAGTTGTATAAACCGGACAAACAAAATTGTCCACTTGTCTAGCCATAAGTAGTAAAACATTGATACACTCGTTAAAATAACTTCTTCAATTGTTTTATAGTACTCCTATCGATATCCTTTATGTGAAAGTGTGAAACTAACCAATTTCAAACGTAGATCGGATATTGATATATACTATGCTTTTAAGGGAAATCAATATAGTTATTTCAAGTATTTAAATAAGTATTATTGTATAAAAGTTTGATAGGGAATGATAAAGCAAGACACCTACATAGAAAACTAGAAGAGTGTATTTTCATGAAGTTTGCTAAGTAAGTGGGACAACAATATTCATTCTTTTTTGGTTGGATGAGGATTGAGATTTGAGGATGCAATAAGTTGACCTAATTTATCCAAATTCAGTTGACTTCATTGTCAACTACCTTTGGAGCAACTACTTTTTAGTATTTAATTATTCTTTTGTGTTAAGGGAAAGAAGCCAAAATGGAATTTTGCTTTGTTTTGGTTTCATCTATATTTTCACAAGAAAAGTTAGAAGGAAAAAAATATTTTTCAACTTGAATTATTGGGCGTTAAAATAAAAATACGCTAAAGAAATTTTGTGTGTTATTCTTGGTATTCATGCAAAGTCAATTCTTTGGAAAGACAGAATTCTATTGGTTAACAATGGCCAAAAGAGTCTCCAAACCGATGAAACTGAGAAAATGGAAGCTACTGAAAACAAACCATTATATGACAACTAGCAAATCAATTATAGCATCTCCTTGGGTCTCTCTAATCCAGTTTGACCAAGGGCCAACAGCCTTTAAAAAAACGACTTGAAATACAAAGGAAAGCGAGCATTTGAATTTGAGGGAACGGGTTTAAAGCCAAAATCGCAACTTGAGACTTGAGTGGAGCAAGATACATGGGGTTTTCTCTGTTTCCAAATCGACCATGGAGCAAGATAAATAACCTGGTACCCATAAGTTGCGACGATAGCTATCATGTAAGCTAGTAAATATATTTTCAAGAAATGTTATACGAGAAATTGTTACAGAATATAACAACAAAATAAGTATTGTTATACAAACATGTACTAATATGATGGTCGCACAATACAATGGCGAAATAATAAAATAGTTTAAGAGCAAGACCACGTGATGATTGATAATTTTATTAACAGTAGTTGGATACTTTATTATATTGAAAACATCATACAATTATATTAAAGTAATTCAATTATAAATTATCATTTATTATACACAATGACAAATTATTACAAATTAGAAATATTACAAATATTATTTACCATTCAATTAATTGCATTAAAATAAGGGTAGTTATGGTTATAGACTTTCTTTATTTTTTTAGTCACATTATAGTTTTCATTTGAAAAACATCTCTGTAAAATGTACTTTAAAATATTGTAATTAATGCTACTGTGTTGTAACCAACACAATTCACAATAAGTAGGTGCATTAACTGAAACGTTTAAAACTTCTTTATTTAAGGTTGCAAATGCTTTATAATGTTTTATATGTAACACTAGCTTAAAGACCCGTTGACACCGGGTTATTTTTTAAAGAAATAAAGAAAATGAGATGATTAGAAAAGTAATAACGTAAACATGTTCCATTTAAATTATGAAAGAAAGAATGAGACAATGCTTCAATTATCCGATAAGCAATTTAGTTTGTTACAATTATACTAACAAACGTCCAAGCGTTGGCGATTGTAAAATTGATTGTCTCGAACATAAAATGATTTGTGTAAGTGTCTATCGATTCAAAACCCAATCCATGCCGTAATGATACGCCTTCAAGTCAAAGATAACTATGACCAACTTACTCCTCATATTTTTTCTTAATATATTATTTCTTTAAAAATCCCCGTCTATCAGCCATTAAGCTTGCGCTCATTGTTCTAAATCCAATATGGTCTATTTCATAGAAGTAAACGGTTAAATGTGAAATGTAGCTTCCATAGCCACATGTATTGGCATCCCAACTATGTTTAATAAAAGTTAATGGTACGTGAAAATAGGAAAGTGAGCATAAATTTAACATGCTTGCATATGTGATATATTGACTCCTCCCAAACTAACCAGTCAACCAGGTGTGGTCAACTAAGCCAAATGAGGGAGAGAGTGATCAATTAATGATCCGTTGTAAGCACAGTGTATTCCCGGGTCGTTATATCCCGACGAGATTGAAATTGTATTTGGAAAAACGTTTTGGGAAGAGTGATTAGGAAAAGTGACCAAATTAAGATTTGGATTGATTTTTACACTACTGATTGCTTGGAATTGATAATGAAACAATATTAAAATGCACAACAATCAGATATAACAAATATGTAGCAAAAATGTAACTGAGGAAAGTACAGGGACTAAAAGTGACAAGTTCTAAACTACAAGGGTGTAAAATGAAAATTTTACAAACTTAAATAAAAAGAAAATTGAATTAAAAAGAAAAATATTTTTTTGATTATTTTAATATTTAAATACTAATTATTTAATAAAACTATTTAAAAAGTTAATAAAAATTCTATTTAAAGTAATCTAAAAAGAGTTATACTACAAATTTAAATTATAAAATTGCAAAATTAATTTATATAAATCTAAAATGACTTAAAAGATTTATAAAAATTAAAATTAACTATTTTTGTCTTTTTGTGGATCTTTTATAAATTAAAAACTTAATTAATATTTAAAGTCTAATTAAACTATATAAAAGGAGAAAATTAGAAAATTAAAAGAGAAAATTACAAAGATAATTTTTACAGGTTCTAAACAATGTATAAAAACTAGAAAAATTATAAAAATGGATCTGAGATTAATTTTAAACACTAAAACTATTTTCATTTTGGTTTTTCTAATTAAACTATTTTAATTAAAATTAAATCTAAGAATTACCAAATGAACAGTAGAAATAATAAGAAAATTACCAGAGGTACTAATTATTATGTAGAACTTAGTAAAATTATAAAAAGATGCTACTGTTTAACAAAATCTATTAAAACTATTTAATTACTAATTTTAACTAATTACTAATTAAACTGTTTTTAATTCTAATTAATACTAAATGAACAGGGAAAATTCTAATAAAATTTATACAAATACTTTTAAGTTACAAAGTAATTTAGAAAATTATAAAAACAGAATGTTACTTAACAAAATTTAAAAAGAGAAAATAAAAATTAAAAATGTTAAATAGAAACTATCACTTTTCTTAAAAAGTGATTATTTTTGGAATTTTCTTTTTGAGACTTGTTCTAACACTGAAAATGAACAACTTTTGTAAAAACACTTTTTAAGAAGCTTAAAAATAAGCACTATGCAAGCTTTTGTTTATGACAGATGATGTTTTTGATGTTTGGATTATGCAAAAGCTAAGAACAAGCTACACACATGATCACAGAAGCTAAAATAGATAGAAACAAGCTAAATACACATTTGGTTGCTCTACTATTCTAAAAATATGAATAAACAAAGTAATTGGCCCTTTATGAGTTCTTAGCCTCATATAGCACCTGAATGAACTGATAGAAGACCCGTGTGGCTCAATCTTTTCCAAATTTATAGCTTTATCATCCTTGGTTCCTCTTTGAGCATTCCTGTTAGTAATAAGACAATGAAGAACATGTTAACTTAAAACCCATAACCATTAATAATGCATTTAAAATATTGAAGTTGCCCATTTGAGCCTCTCCTCTTTCATGTTGTGTAAATTGCCTCTTTCATGTTAAATCAGATTCAAATCCTCTTAGCACCATATACTGTCAAATTAGAGAAACTAACTTGACTAACATTTAATGTGAATCGTATTATCATTATCATTCTTTATAGATTCAAGCATGTCTTTTTGCTAATATGAACCCGATACCTTGAACTATAAAGTTGGCACCTACCATCTCTGACAGGCTTGTGGTATAAGGCAGCATAAATGATAAAAACATATAGTATACCACATGAAGATCAAATCATAAATGCATATATAGTTGGAATAAGTATAATACTCACCTTACTAAGTTGATATTGTGCTTATAAGAAGTTAGATGCCTTAACTGGGAATTGAGCGGAAGTATCATGGTAATTTCTAAAAAAAGAATGCCACAATAATATGAAGTGGCTCAGTGTGTATAAGTGGACTCAAATGAATCAAGTATAATAGAATTTGTTGCACATGTAATGGTACACGTTACTATTATGTTTTAGCAATCCCAAAACACCCTTTCATAAAAATTACCTCTTGTGTTCAATTGCTCGGCTTAATGGTGTAATGATATGGCTAATGTAACTCTTGTAGGCTGCATCCCAGAAAACCCGTGCGGGTTAGCTTTGAGTGAAGCTCCTGAAAAGGGCATAAATTGTTTTAACTGAGAATAACAAAAAAAATGCGTACATGTACAATCGAAACCACCACTTTTTTTTATTAAGATTATAATAGAACAGAAATGTTTGCCATTTAGTCAATAGACAAAGAATAAATATTTGAAATGGGTAAAAATGTAGTAAGGCTACAGGTTGAAATGGGTGAACAAACGGGAAGTTTAAAACTCAGTCAAGTCAATTCTTAGTAGAAAATGACCTAAGGTAAAAGAGTTTCAAGTAACTACATAAATTAAAGTCAGGTCACTTGGTGAGCAGATTGGTAATTTGGCTAATTTTGTTAGCTTAAAAATATACATATATCATCCTTAATGTGACGGAAACTAACAACAAATGAGCAACTGTTTCTTCTCATATCACCTAACCATTTAACTAAACACTTGTGGCCTAAAGAAAGAAAAACATTAGTCATCATACTCATAAGATCAATGATGTATTACCGTATACAAATACTATCATTTCATAGCCTTGGTAATTAACTTGAAAGTTACGTAAACTGATTAGTGTCTATTCTATAAGTACATACTTATCCGACCGACCTGTTTTGACCCATAAGGCCATAATAGAAATTTTGTGACAACTTTAGCAGATAATTTGTTTATGAATGCTATTTACGTCCACTGTTGTTTGTTAATTTAGTCCGAACAAACGCATTAGAACTGAAATTTTATGACAAACAAAAGCAGCTCAACTGAAACTCATATGATAAGTTTCTGGTTTTGCATTTTCCATTAAACCATAACTGTCATTGGCTAATTTTCATATT
>LBNU01038543.1:53225-90176 GCA_014162995.1 Artemisia annua
TAAATTTACAAACACTCAAATATCTGAGGGTACAACGCACCCTGACATTGTGTTTGTGTCATGTATATGTATAGTTTAAACAAAATTAAATTCTTCCATACATACGGTTACAATGAACTTGAGTTTATGCATATGATTATATATTATTACTATATGTTTTTAAGATTAACTTAATTCTAAAATACATAGGAATATTATTGTATAATTATTGATGCATAATTATTGTGTAATGCGATGCATGCATCTATTTATGAAGAAACGTATAAGATGCGACATTATATTGAAATTTACAAAAAGTGCACATGACAACTACATTTTGACCATATGTGTGTTCGCATATGTAAGAATCATACAAATTATCCTGTTATTTTGACGCTAATCGTATCAACAACATATTAATATAAAATTTTAACATAGACAAGAAAATCTAGTAAATAAAGGGAAGAATAATTGGGACTAAAGGAATGTTTAACTTTAAGGTACCTCACACGTAGAATACTTTATTAGTACTGTCACATTGTGTCACTTGAGAGAAAATATAAAATTTTGATGTGTTTAATTTCTACTAAAGTATATTTAGCGGGTACCCGGCCCAAGATCTGGACTATCCAAAACCGTTGTTTTATCCCCAACCCGCTCCACACTTCCTCGTATCTCGCTCCATCTTCCTCACATAGTTTGGTGCTCCGGTGCTTCTAAACCGCCCCTAAACTGATGATTTATGAACAGTAATCGGATTAAAATAGTCCACCGACCCATTATCTCACCAAACATATATGCGTATCTGTGTGGCGTTTCTCTATCTCTCAAAGATTTTTCTGGGTGACGGCTTCTTTCTCTCTCACTCGCATACGGTTGTGTCTATTTGATTGAGTCATATTTTTTATCTATGTTTTCTGTTGCAAATTACATTCGATTGTTTTGTGATAGGGGTTCACGATTGGTTCTTTGAATGGTATTCTTTACTTATGGGGTTAACAAGTTCTTAATTACTGTTTGCATGTTGTTTGATTGAAGTTTGTGCTCTTCAATTGTTTGTTAATTTGGTTTTATGTTTGGATTGGCTTATTTCCCAGCTTATTTTGGGCTTCTCAGGTTTGTTTGTTTAGCTTATCGGCTTGACTGATTACTTTTACTATTTTCTTAAGAGGTGTTTGGATTGGCTTATTTTGGGCTTATTTTTTGAGCTTAGGGGTGGTGGCTTATGTTTATTACATTGTGCTATGTTAGATCTTGATGGTTTGCCCTATTGTGTTGCTTTGGATTTGTTCATTTCTGATATATTTCATGCTCAATGATTTTTCAATTGTTGCTTTAGCTCCTTGCTTTTGCTTNGAAAAATGTTACGTTTTTAGGGGTCAGTTTGAGTCCTAATTCGTATATTATTGGATCGGATTTCACCCAAAGTCGTTTCTTTTCTCATTTTAGGTACTTTTGAGGAGAAAATCACAAAAGAAGCATTTTCGGACGTTTTCGGAGTGAAAAAGTGCGGAAAACAACAAAATCTCAAAAGACCTAAAGTGCATAGAAGGTGACGGCGTCACAAGCTTCAACGTGACGACGTCAGGAACAACTGAAGTGAAGAAATTGGAAGTTACTCATGACGGGCCAGAGAGTTTTTGGCCTAGTTTGGTGACGGCGTCAGGGAAGGCCATCAGATCTGGAACAAGGCGGCGTGACGACGTCAAGAAGGCCATCACAAAACCCTAATCGTCGGCGTGACGGCGTCACACCTTGGGCTGACGCCGTCAGCCCGTATTATCTATATATATAGGACGAATTTTATTGTTTTAAAAGAGGAACTTGGTGGAGAACTTAAGGGTTAAAACCTAGCTCGTGTATTACAGACCTTAGAGGGTACTTTTACCCCTCTAACTTGCATGTTTAATCTAAGATAAGTCTTCATTCAATCCATACAATATGTCTATGTGTTGTATGATTTATGTTTGTGCTTTTCTTTCCTTTAACATGCTAGGCTAAATTAACTTGTGTTTTTGGGTTACAATTATTTGAACATAACTGAGTCATTTTTTTACCTTAGCACAAATAGAGATTGGAATGTCCCGAAGAATATAGTGACTCTCATACTGCAAGTGTGCCTCGAAAAAAAAGAGATTTATGGTAGCTTATAACCCCATACTTCGATTTAAACTAATTCTAAAAAAACATAAAATAAAAAAAAAATCAATGAAAATCGAAAACTGTTTTACCTGGTGCTCAGGACGGCATCAGCTCGGTTAGTGCTCACAAACCAAAACCTTTTACATAAACACAAACAAAATGGTTTCAGTCGGCTTTTATAACCGTAGATGCTCAGATCCAAAGATTAAAAAAAAATCAACACATAAACCCTAAGTATAAAGATTAAAAGTATACCAGATAGTCAGCCGCATAGTCAATTCCAATCTATAATTCGAACACCTAGTTTAAAAACACACGATAAACCATTAGTAACTCATAATCAAATTATGTGGGCAGCTTTGTCCTCTAACAATAGCTACCTATAACAAATGAAAATGGCAGCTTTGTCCTCTAACAATGGCTACCTATAACTAATGATTTGGGTAGCTTTGTCCTCTAACAATAGCTACCCATAACAAACGATTTGTACAAAAAAAATGTATCATAAGAACAAATAACAAAATTAAGGAGAAGATTGAGAACCTATTAGAAAGGGAAAAAAAACCTCATTGAGTTGGATTCGACTGACTTAGGGTTGATGATAATCCTTGAATCAAACATATATAGACCAATTGGTAGGTTATTTTTGGATGTTTTTTTAATGCATTGAATTTGGTTGGTGAATTGAAACTGAAAATTTGAAACTAAATCAAAATAAGAAGCGTATGGAAGAAGCCATGGGGATTTTGAATTGTTGAGATGAAACTGAATATTGATTTGAAATTTTTTGAATGAATCTTCTTGTGCAAGAACGTGTTTTTAATGGTATTTAATACCTTACCAAAATAAACCAAAAGAGGAGCGTAGCATTCAATGAGTTTTCAAAAATAACCAAAGACGAGTCTTATTTGACTTTTTTAAAGAAAGATTGCATTAGGGTACTTGTACATTTTGTTCTAAATAAGGAATTTTAGAGGTGTAATTAATTTTATTTTTTAATGCTCCTGCTTTAGGGTGTTTGTAAAAAACCTTATTTTATTAGTTAGTATAGATATAAAGTGTCACCGCTTATATGATATAATACAATTAGTTATTTAAATGTTCAATATGTTACTCATTTAAAATATTTTCTCATCTAAATATATATTTTTTTCTTTTCATAAAAAATATGTGTACCTAGGCATATAACTGTTAACGAGGCAAATCCTGTGGCCATAAAATTTGTATGCCTTAAGCGGTCGCCCACTTTGCACATCCTCAAAGACGGCCCTGTACGTACTCATATATGTTAAAGTTGCATACATATTCTAATAATATCTATCTATATCTATATTTCTTATCTTTATATACCTATAAAATCTATAACTTTTGAGTTTTAGACAGAAATGAAAGAATTAGTGTTTGAGTTTTTGGTGTAAATTTGTATATAAATATATACGAATGCATCTTTTCGTTTTCCCACATAAGTGAATTTGTGAAAGGCCTTTCATTTGTTTGTCAGGCTTTAGAAGTGCATCCTATCATTCCTTTTAAGTAATTATATAAGTTGATTTGTAACTTAATTATAGAGGAATATGTTGTACCTTATGCGAAAGAGGCTACAGAGCTCATTTTAAAACCATGAATGCAGTGACCAGCTAACATGTAGTAATGGCAAGCCAGCTGCAAACTAGATTGAATTGAATATGTTGATGTACAAGCTTTAATCATCTTTCCAATTCTTGCATTCTTTCTCCCTGCTGGTGCATGAATTGAATTGAATTGAATATGTTGATGTACAAACTTTAATCTGCTTTTCATTTCTTGCATTCTTTCTCCCTGGTCTTGTTTAATACTCTGAAAACTTTCCTTTAAAGGTAAGTTGTCTGTTGCACACATTTCATTTGGGACACGTAGGTACATATACTAAAAACTACTCCGTATGTCTCACGTTGGTGTATACATGCATGATCTAAAACTATATCTCACGTTGGTGTATACATGCATGATCTCTAACACTTATATAAGTAACTGTAAGTTAATTTGTAACTTAATTATAAAGGATAATGTTGTCAAAAAATCATTATAGTTGTCAAAAAATCCATAAAAAAACATTATAGTTGTCAAAAAATCTAACTTTAGAGTAGTAGTACAACATATTCTTTTAAATCTTTAGGGAGAGGGGGGCCAGTTTTGTGGTAGGCAGAGGAGGGTGGTTTATTTGATTTTTGAATGTATAAGTGTATATATATGTGTTTGTAGAAAGGTGATGAATTAATGCATGATGTAAATCGTAAACGTTTTAAGCAAAATTTGTAAAATCAATTGTGTAGACTTATAAAACATGCTTGTAAAAGTCATATAACACTTGTTTGACGTAGACTAGATTTAGTATAATGCCGGTTTACGTTTAAAGTCGTTTTCCGGTTTACGCGATTTAACCTAACGGTTATACGTAAAAGTATAATTTCAAGTATTTAAAGTAAATTGTTTTGAGTTCATGGTTGAATAATGACCTGAAAAATACGAGTTGTTACATTTATCAAGTGTNTATGGGCAACTTTGTCCTCTAACAATAGCTACCTATAACAAATGAAAATGGCAGCTTTGTCCTCTAACAATAGCTACTTATAACAAATGAAAATGGCAGCTTTGTCCTCTAACAATAGCTACCTATAACTAATGATTTGGGTAGCTTTGTCCTCTAACAATAGCTACCCATAACAAACGATTTGTACAAAAAAAAATGTATCATAAGAACAAATAACAAAATTAAGGAAAAGATTGAGAACCTATTAGAAAGGGAAAAAAAACCTCATTGAGTTGGATTCGACTGACTTAGGGTTGATGATAATCCTTGAATCAAACATATATAGACCAATTGGTAGGTTATTTTTGGATGTTTTTTTAATGCATTGAATTTGGTTGGTGAATTGAAACAAAAAATTTGAAACTAAATCAAAATAAGAAGCGTATGGAAGAAGCCATGGGGATTTTGAATTGTTGAGATGAAACTGAATATAGATTTGAAACTTTTTGAATGAATCTTCTTGTGCAAGAACGTGTTTTTAATGGTATTCAATACCTTACCAAAATAAACCAAAAGAGGAGCGTAGCATTCAATGAGTTTACAAAAATAACCAAAGAGGAGTCTTATTTGACTTTTTTAAAGAAAGATTGCATTAGGGTACTTGTACATTTTGTTCTAAATAAGGAATTTTAGAGGTGTAATTAATTTTATGTTTTAATGCTACTGCTTTAGGGTGCTTGTAAAAAACCTTATTTTATTAGTTAGTATAGATACGAGCTAAATTTACAAACACTCAAATATCTGAGGGTACAACGCACCCTGACATTGTGTTTGTGTCATGTATATGTATAGTTTAAACAAAATTAAATTCTTCCATACTAAGATAGGTAAGCATAGCCAATACGGATACATACGGTTACAATGAACTTGAGTTTATGCATATGATTATATATTATTACTATATGTTTTTAAAATTAACTTAATTCTAAAATACATAGGAATATTATTGTATAATTATTGATGCATAATTATTGTGTAATGCAATGCATGTATCTATTTATGAAGAAACGTATAAGATGCGACATTATATTGAAATTTACAAAAAGTGCACATGACAACTACATTTTGACCATATGTGTGTTCGCATATGTAAGAATCATACAAATTATCCTGTTATTTTGACACTAATCGTATCAACAACATATTAATATAAAATTTTAACATAGACAAGAAAATCTAGTAAATAAAGGGAAGAATAATTGGGACTAAAGGAATGTTTAACTTTAAGGTACCTCACACGTAGAATACTTTATTAGTATTGTCACATTGTGTCACTTGAGAGAAAATATAAAATTTTGATGTGTTTAATTTCTACTAAAGTATATTTAGCGGGCACCCGGCCCAAGATCCGGAATATCCAAAACCGTTGTTTTATCCCCAACCCGCTCCACACTTCCTCGTATCTCGCTCCATCTTCCTCACATAGTTTGGTGCTCCGGTGCTTCTAAACCGCCCCTAAACTGATGATTTATGAACAGTAATCGGATTAAAATAGTCCACCGACCCATTATCTCACCAAACATATATGCGTATCTGTGTGGCGTTTCTCTATCTCTCAAAGATTTTTCTGTGTGACGACTTCTTTCTCTCTCACTCGCATACGGTTGTGTCTATTTGATTGAGTCATATTTTTTATCTATGTTTTCTGTTGCAAATTACATTCGATTGTTTTGTGATAGGGGTTCACGATTGTCAGAGTTTGGTTCTTTGAATGGTATTCTTTACTTTTGGGGTTAACAAGTTCTTAATTACTGTTTGCATGTTGTTTGATTGAAGTTTGTGCTCTTCAATTGTTTATTAATTTGGTTTTATGTTTGGATTGGCTTATTTCCCAGCTTATTTGGGGCTTCTCAGGTTTGTTTGTTTAGCTTATCGGCTTGACTGATTACTTTTACTATTTTCTTAAGAGGTGTTTGGATTGGCTTATTTTGGGTTTATTTTTTGAGCTTAGGGGTGGTGGCTTATGTTTATTACATTGTGCTATGTTAGATCTTGATGGTTTGCCCTATTGTGTTGCTTTGGATTTGTTCATTTCTCATATATTTCATGCTCAATGATTTTTAAATTGTTGCTTTAGCTCCTTGCTTTTGATTGGCTTATTGCATGTATTGCTATTTGGGATTATTCATCTTGTGTGTTTATTATGAGATTTTGGGTTGTTTAATTATTGAGGTTTATCAGTCTTATGTGGATCTGTTTCTGCTTATTCAGTTGTATGTTTGTTTTTAAGAATGCTCGTGAGTGGATTTAGCAAGTTTTTCGGTTATGAAAGCCTTTGGTTACTTCATGTATGTATAATATAGTGGTGGGTTATGATGATTAACGGTTGTTTTCTAAGACAAATGAAGCGTATCGTCAAAGATTTTATCCGTACTTGGCTGGGCAAGGACTGGATGGGATGATTATGCAACCGTGATTCTTTGCAGCCATTGCAGATTTTATATCTTTTTACCCTATTTTCTTAAAAAAAATATGGTCCTAATAAAGGAATGGTTTGGTAGCCTGCTTTGGCGAATTGCATTTCGTTTGTATATGTCGATACTTATTGAGCTTTGGGGTTTTTTGCCTTAGCTTATTTACCGTGCTTATTTGGTGTAGGTAGTTACCAGAATTATTTGGATTTATTGCTGCTTATTCATCTATATGTGAGTGTTACCCCGACTCAAGATAACGTGAATAGGTCAACCCGAACACGACTCGATTGCCACCCCTACTCATCGTATATGAGTGTTACCCCAACTCAAGATAACCCTCTTATCTCGGGGTCCTTAACGAATGCGAGAAACTGAACATGCGATCATCATCAACTCACACCATTGATTTACCCAAATCTTTCCTTTACTTACCATATAAACATTGTGCCATCCATTGAACCCATAACTTACGTAAACAAAACCATCGGTTTCATATTTTCATATTTTCCAACAACGAAAAACTCAAAAACTTCAATATTTTCGTTACTAAACACCAAAAAAAATCACCACAAAACGTTCATTTTCCAACTTAAAAAACCTAAAATATTAACCATTTTCGAACAAATACTTTTCATCTTATTCTATTATCATAGCAAAAGCTCTCTTTCACAAACATGTCATGTCAACAAACGTTATAGAAAATCGTTAAATAATATTCGCCAAAAAACGTTATAGAATATTCGTCTTCAAAACCTTGTCTTGCGCAGGTACAATGCTAGTTTTAATAAAATATCACGATTATGTGCAAAGAGTTATTGGTAAGAAAATGAACAAAACTGTTCAACAAAAACTTCAATCAATCACTTTTCAACTGCCTTCGCGTGGATATCATAGTACTAAAACTAAAAATTGCATCGGCCCGATTCGTCCAATTCTTCAATATCTATTTTTTCATTATTCTACCAAAAATAGTATACTCTTAACAATTAGGCTTCACTAAAAGCGGAATGTGTTTTAATTAGCTTCGGTTTCATGTCTTTGGTCGCACCTTTTATTTTTCATGATTTTACTAATATTAATATGTTATTGAAAACTATTCAAACAACATCGACATACTATTTCTGTCTCAAATTATATGTCTACTTTTCTATTTTGAGATGTCCTCAAATAAATGTCGAGTATTTGTTTCAACCAACCAAAAAATTTAGTAGGTAAGGATGGTATTTGATTAGTATAGACGGGAGTGTATATTTAGTAGGATTTTCTGAAAACTTTATACAATATAAAAGTTGATATTTATTTTAGCACGGATAAAGTAACAACTTGAACTTACTTTTTCTTTAATTATAAATACGTAATATTACTTTACTTTATAAGGAGCATTAAGTAACGATATTATCACAAACATTTAACCTCATATTAATGCTATTTTAGAGTAAAATACATCGTTGGTCTCTGAACTTTCCACAAAACATCACGAGGCACCTTAACTTTTAAAAAACATCGCCTGACGTCCAAACCTTGTGTTTTTCAGGCCGATTGCGTCCCTTGACCAGTTTCGGCTTGGTCAACGCAAGGTTTTGGTCCAAAATGAGGGGCATAATAGTCCAATCACATTATAACCATTAGTTAACCCAAGCTAAACCACACATACAACTTGAGGGACCATCGATGTAGTCACACGTTAACTATGTAACTTTGGCGTATCTTCTCTGATACGCATATTAATGTTTTCGCGGGAATCAATAAACCCACACCCAACCATTGACAGTTGAGTAAAACCCGATCATTTACCACACACATTGTCACATACAACCTCAACCCAACACAACCCTCAACACAAGTATCGAATCCCATCTAATCACACACCCACAAACAATCGGAACTTGCAACATTTGGAAAATCAAACATCACACATACGAGGTAACCATATTTACTGATTTATGTTTAATTCAAATGTTATTTGTGATAATGTTAATCGTTAATGCAGAAGCTATATATGGGAATCGATTTATTTGCGCTTTGGACGATCCTGAAGAGGTTTTGGATGAGTTTGTAAGTTAACACCATATAAGAATTAACTGCTATATCTCTAAGAAATTAGTTGTAAGAAATTGACAATGCTTAAAACTTAATATTGATATACAGGAATTGCATCATGATTACGTGTTAGGAGGATCCTTTTATGGGAATATTTTATTTACTTAGTTAACTATGCGGGGACTAGATGGAGAGTTAGTGTTAGAAGAGTATCGGAATTAGTGTGTGTTGTTAAGGGAGCAAGGTGGAATGATTTTGCGATGCACAACATCACCTGTTCGGATGTTGCTTACTTACATTTTATAGAAGAGGGTGATGATGTGTTTTATGTAGCTACCTACAATGAGTATGGGGAGGAGTTTCATAATTATGAACCAGTCCATGATTAGTTTTGGAGAGTAATGGTTAATGTTACAGATACATCTCATCTTATCCAACCAATGCCAGAAGATTTTCTAGCATATCTGGATGGTCCAACAATTACAGACTCGGTCATGGTTACTAGTAACACCACTGATTACAATGTAGAGCTGGATGTAATAGTAGATTGGTATGATCGATATGTCCACACGGCCCTGCGGGGATGTAATTGGGAGAAACTGGCCCAAGACTTGAATATGTCACCTGGTCAAAAAATGGTGTTTACTCAGGTCGTCCCGGGAGAAGAGTATAATGTCATGTTGTTTGACCATGACGGAGGGGCCATCACAACATTTGAGACATACAGCACCAACATATCCATGAATGCTTTTTGTCACCAACCATATGACTATGGTATGTTCTACTTTGTTTTACTTTACATACACCAACTATCTCACAGCAGTGTAAATTATTTGGTTATATGTAATATTAAATTCAGACTTTGAAGCCCCTCGGATGAATTGGATGTGTAATTGGGAACACCACACAGTCCATGACCAAGAGGAAAGGGCATTCTACAGGAAGATGACTGCATCCTTTTGGAGAGATGGCCGACTTATAAGTCTAGTCACAGAGTTGCTTAATAAGATATAAGAATGTAATTTGTATCATATATTGTGTGTGACATATAAAGAATGATGGATCATAATGTGTATTAGAAGCATCCCATGCCAAACTAATAATAATTTTTGTACATTTTTTTGAACAGTTCATACCATCAAGAATTGTTAAGAAGTACAACTTGTATGGGTTCTCTAGAGCGGTTGTGAAGCATAAAACAATAGAGAAAGAGTTCGAAGTTCGTGAGAGGACACTTCAAGTTGGTCAAGGGAAGGTCAGGAGGAAAGTTGCTATTGTTACATCATCTAATTTCAGGCAGTTGAGGGCAGCAGCACATTTTGGTCAAGGTTCAATGGTCCGCTTCTTTCTAGGGGAAGAAACTAACAGGGCACAAAGAGTTTTACATTTTGATGTGTGCTGATGGAACTTTAAAGTAGGAATGATATTAAGTAAACGGTCTTTTCTATTTCGTATGTATGGTGGATGTATGGGCACAAATCAACTTGAACAATGCTTTCACAATCTTTTTGTAACTATATGTGTAGGATAAACCATATGGGTTTGTCGATACACAATTTTGCAACGGATATATGTATGCTTAACTGCTTAACTTTAGGTTTTATAACGGATAATTAGTAACACTTGGTGTTGTATGCGTTGACTTTATTAGTCAAAAGGGGTTATTTGACGATTGGGTTTTTAATTATGACTTTCTATAGTCAAAAGACCGAATATAAATTGCCATTTACCAATTCACTCATTAATGGGAATGTTACTTTCCATAGTTGTTTGTATGCACTTTGTAATAGAAAGTTAAAGTGGGTTATGTGACTTTGACTTTCAAAAGTCAAATTGCCATATCCACAACACACCCACAATATTTCAAGCAACACCATTAAGGGTAACTTATTCAATAAACCCACACCCAACCATTGACATTTGAGTAAAACCCGATCATTTACCACACACATTGTCACATACAACCTCAACCCAACACAACCCTCAACACAAGTATCGAATCCCATCTAATCACACACCCACAAACAATCGGAACTTGCAACATTTAGAAAATCAAACATCACACATACGAGGTAACCATATTTACTGATTTATGTTTAATTCAAACGTTATTTGTGATAATGTTAATCGTTAATGCAGAAGCTATGTATGAGAATCAATTTATTTGCGCTTTGGACGATCCTGAAGAGGTTTTGGATGAGTTTGTAAGTTAACACCATATAAGAATTAACTGCTATATCTCTAAGAAATTAGTTGTAAGAAATTGACAATGCTTAAAACTTAATATTGATATACAGGAATTGCATCATGATTACGTGTTAGAAGGATCCTTTTATGGGAATATTTTATTTACTTAGTTAACTATGCGGGGACTAGATGGAGAGTTAGTGTTAGAAGAGTATCAGAATTAGTGTGTGTTGTTAAGGGAGCAAGGTGGAATGATTTTGCGATGCACAACATCACCTGTTCGGATGTTGCTTACTTACATTTTATAGAAGAGGGTGAGGATGTGTTTTATGTAGCTACCTACAATGAGTATGGGGAGGAGTTTCATAATTATGAACCAGTCCATGATCAGTTTTGGAGAGTAATGGTTAATGTTACAGACACATCTCATCTTATCCAGCCAGTGCCAGAAGATTTTCTAGCATATCTGGATGGTCCAACAATTACAGACTCGGTCATGGTTACTAGTAACATCACTGATTACAATGTAGAGCTGGATGTAATAGTAGATTGGTATGATCGATATGTCCACACGGCCCTGCGGGGACGTAGTTGGGAGAAACTGGCCCAAGACTTGAATATGTCACCTGGTCAAAAAATGGTGTTTACTCAGGTTGTCCCGGGGGAGGAGTATAATGTCATGTTGTTTGACCATGATGGAAGGGCCATCACAACATTTGAGACATACAACACCAACATATCCATGAATGCTTTTTGTCACCAACCATATGACTATGGTATGTTCTACTTTGCATACAACAACTATCTCACAGCAGTGTAAATTATTTGGTTATATGTAATATTAAATTCAGACTTTGAAGCCCCTCGGATGAATTGGATGTGTAATTGGGAACACCACACAGTCCATGACCAAGAGGAAATGGCATTCTACAGGAAGATGACTGCATCCTTTTGGAGAGATGGCCGACTTGTAAGTCTAGTCACAGAGTTGCTTAATAAGATATAAGAATGTAATTTGTATCATATATTGTGTGTGACATATAAAGAATGATGGATCATAATGTGTATTAGAAGCATCCCATGCCAAACTAATAATAATTTTTGTACATTTTTTTGAACAGTTCATACCATCAAGAATTGTTAAGAAGTACAACTTATATGGGTTCTCTAGAGCGGTTGTGAAGCATAAAACAATAGAGAAAGAGTTCGAAGTTCGTGAGAGGACACTTCAAGTTGGTCAAGGGAAGGTCAGGAGGAAAGTTGCTATTGTTTCATCATCTAATTTCAGGCAGTTGAGGGCAGAAGCACATTTTGGTCAAGGTTCAATGGTCCGCTTCTTTCTAGGGGAAGAAACTAACAGGGCACAAAGAGTTTTACATTTTGATGTGTGCTGATGGAACTTTAAAGTAAGAATGATATTAAGTAAACGGTATTTTCTATTTCGTATGTATGGTGGATGTGTGGGCACAAATCATCTTGAACAATGCTTTCACAATCGCTTTGTAACTATATGTGTAGGATAAACCATATGGGTTTGTTGATACACAATTTTGCAACGGATATATGTATGCTTAACTGCTTAACTTTAGGTTTTATAACGGATAATTAGTAACACTTGGTGTTGTATGCGTTGACTTTATTAGTCAAAAGGGGTTATTTGACGATTGGGTTTTTAATTATGACTTTCTATAGTCAAAAGACTGAATATAAATTGCCATTTACCAATTCACTCATTAATGGGAATGTTACTTTCCATAGTTGTTTGTATGCACTTTGTAATAGAAAGTTAAAGTGGGTTATGTGACTTTGACTTTCAAAAGTCAAATTGCCATATCCACAACACACCCACAATATTTCAACCAACGCCATTAAAGGTAACTTATAAGCTAAACATTAAAGAAACCATAGAATGCAACAGGAATAACAAAATACGTCGTTAATTGTCATAGGGTACACCTAAACACTAAACAAAACCATAGATTAAACATAAAAAAACTAGAAGAATTCCACTACGGCTGTAGGGGAAGCTCGGTGAAGTTTCAACAGCTCCCTAGCCAACTCCCAATTCATCACCACATTTTCAGCGTGATCATCATACAGAGTGCAAGGCTTGATATAAAGATTCTTAAGCAAGGGGGAACAAGCAAGTACACACTTTATTATTGTTAATCCATTAACTGAAATAGGAAAAGATCGAAACACCACAACCTCGAGCTGGCTTGACCACATTCCGGTGCTTCCTAATTGTAATAAATAATTTTCCAAAGGTAGATCACTTTCTAATGAAGCCTGCAAATTGAGATAGTATTCAGATGCACAACCATGGCAATGTAGGTTGATGTGAAGCTTAATTACATATTGCATTCCACTTACTCTGGTTTCTAGCATTTGCAATCTTGGAGCTCCACGAATCATTTGAATGATGAATGCTACCATTGCATTGTTCCCAAAATCAACTCCAGATAGATTTAGATTCTTGAGGGATACAAATGGCACAGGTATATTCATCCATGAGCTACCTTCTTCCAATAATTACAACAGGTATAATTTTCAGAATTTTTAAAGATTTCATTTCATAACTAGTAGCCATTAGTTTAATAATCTATAATTTGAAGTGTGAAACTCAAATTGGTATTACCTTGCAATCCTGAAAATCCAATGTAAGGGACTCAAGTTTGGGAAGACTACTCAGGTGATATATTGTATGTTGTCATTGTGGTGACCTGGTTCAAAAGACCGAATGACAAATACAACTTCTTCAGATTCCCAAGTTGTGCAATATCCCATAGTCTCATCTCTTATGTATCAGTACGATTGATTTTAAGAGATTCAACTGAGGGACAACCAGCAATAAAGTCCCAAATTGTACCGGTCAGAAATTTGATGGATAACAATTCTAAGGTCAATAGATTTGGGAAACCTTCAAAGGATGCCAAACTAGGTAACGTACACCAATGAAGTTCCAGATGTTTCAACTCCAAACGAGTGTACATTTGGGTTGGCAATGTAACTGGTTCACAATACCAGTTATGTATAAGGAGCTCCTCAATTCCTCGGTGACCCAACAACAACAGCCAAGCATGAATCTCGTCATAATTGAACTCATCTTTTTCAAACAAGGGTTTAGGCTCTACAGAGAAGACAAACCTTCTTATGGGACCTTTGAGCTTAAGCAACAATCTAGTAACATGCATCCCTTCAAACTTACTCCTCAAAAAATAAAAGAAATCTTCATCAACGATAACATCGGTGAGCAACGTCCACTTAAACCTCTAGTCTTTCGCTAAAATGGATGTCGCCACCGCCTCTGTTAGTGGCAAACGGTTCAAAATATTGCTGATAACGTTCTCCGGCATCTTGCTAATATAATCCGTCATGTTGTTCATAACATTTCGTCAGAAAGACATGGTGAGTTATGGAAAATGAAGTTTTGGATTTCGTCTTGGATTTTCAGTCACTGAGGTTTTTTCTAATTGGATTTTGTTTTTCAATAGGTCTATGTAATTATGGTGGGCATAGGGGTTTTGGTTGGGTGTGGGTTTATTGATTCCCGCGAAAACAGTAATATGCGTATCAGAGAAGATACACCAAAGTTACATAGTTAACTTGTGACTACATCGATGGTCCCTCAAGTTGTATGTGTGGTTTAGCTTGGGTTAACTAATAGTTATAATGTGATTGGACTATTATGCCCCTCATTTTTGGACCAAAACCTTGCGTTGACCAAGCCGAAACTGGTCAAGGGACGCAATCGGCCTAAAAAACACAAGGTTTGGACGCACATAGTTTGGTGCTCCGGTGCTTCTAAACCGCCCCTAAACTGATAATTTATTAACAGTAATCGGATTAAAATAGTCCACCGACCCATTATCTCACCAAACATATATACGTATCTGTGTGGCGGTTTCTCTATCTCTCAAAGATTTTTTTTTGTGTGACGGCTTCTTTCTCTCTCACTCGCATACGGTTGTGTCTCTTTGATTGAGTCATATTTCCGATCTATGTTTTCTGTTGCAAATTACATTCTATTATTTTGTGATAGGGCTTCACGATTGTCATAGCTTGGTTCTTTGAATGGTATTCTTTACTTTTGGGGTTAACAAGTTCTTAATTACTGTTTGCATGTTGTTTGATTGAAATTTGTAGACAATTGTTTATTTCTTTGGTTTTATGTTTGGATTAGCTTATTTTCCCAGCTTATTTTGGGCTTCTCAGGTTTGTTTGGTTAGCTTATCGGCTTGACTGATTACTTTTACTATTTTTTTAGGAGGTGTTTGGATTGGCTTATTTTGAGCTTAGGGGTGGTGGCTTATGTTTATTACATTGTGCTATGTTAGATCTTGATGGTTTGCCCTATTGTGTTGCTTTGGATTTGTTCATTTCTGATATATTTCATGCTCAATGATTTTTCAATTGTTGTTTTAGCTCGTTGCTTTTGCTTGTTATTGCATGTATTGCTATTTGGGATTATTCATATTGTGTGTTTATTGTGAGATTTGGGGTTGTTTGATTATTGAGGTTTATCAGTCTTATGTGGATCTATTTCTGCTTATTCAGTTGTATGTTTGTTTTTAAGAATGTGCGGGAGTGGATTTAGCAAGTTTTTCGGTTATGAACACCTTTGGTTACTTCATGTATATATAATATAGTGGTGGGCTATGATGATTAATGGTTTTTTTCTAAGACAAATGAAGCGGATCGTTGAAGATTTTATCCATACTTGGTTGGGGAAGGACTGGATGGGATGATTATGCAACCGTGATTATTTGCAGCCATTGCGGATTTTAGATCTTCTTACCCTATTTTCTTAAAAAAATCTGGTCCTAATAAAGGAATGGTTTGGTAGCCTGCTTTGGCGACTTGCATTTCGTTTGTATATGTCGATACTTATTGAGCTTTGGGGTTGTTTGCCTTAGCTTGTTTACCGTGCTTATTTGGTGTACGTAGTTACCACACTTATTTGGATTTATTTCTACTTATTCATCTATAAGTGAGTGTTAACCCAACTCAGGATAACGCTCTTATCTCGGGGTCCTTAACGAATGCGAGAAACTGAACATGCGATCATCATCAACTCACACCATTGTTTAACCCAAATCTTTCCTTTACGTACCATATAAACATTGTGCCATCCATGGAACCCATAACTTACGTAAACAAACCCATCGGTTTCATATTTTCTATCAACGAAAAACTCAAAAACTTCATATTTTTGTTACTAAACACCCAAAAAAATACAAAAAACATTCATTTTCCGACATAAAAAACCTAAAAAATTAACCTTTTTTTGAACGAATACTTTCATGTTATTCTATTATCATAGCAAAAGCTCTCTTTCACAAACATGCCATATCAAAAAAATCAACATTAAATTGTACTCCCTTCGTCTCATATTTATTGTCTATATTTCTTTTATGCATGTCTCAAATTAATTGTCGAATTTCCTTTTTAAATAAAAACTAGAGAATTTAGTAGGAGAATATTCTATTTGAGTGGTTGAAAATTAGAGTAGCCCCACATTTATTAAACTTTGTGATTTTTGTGTCATGACAATAATTTTGAGACGGAGGAAGTATGTTATAATAATAATAGCTAATATAATGAATTTAATATGATTATAGTTCAAATTGATAAATTTTTAAATTTACATATAATAATACGACATATTAATTTTCACAATCTCACAACATAAACACACAATCTCTAGCAACTATCATCCATTATAGAAAATCGTTAAATAATATTCGGCAAAAAACGTTTGTTTGCGCATGTACAATGCTAGTTTTAATAAACTATCACGATTATGTGCAAAGAGTTATTGGTAAGAAAATGAACACAAGTGTTCAACACAAACTTCAATCGATCACTTTTCAATCACCTTGATATTGCGTGGATATCATAGTACTAAAACTAAAAATTGCATCGGCACGATTCGACCAATTCTTCAATATCCATATTTTCATTCTTCTACCAAAAATGAGTATACTCTTAACAATTAGGCTTCGCTAAAAGCGGAATGTGTTTTAATTAGCTTCGGTTTCATGTCTTTAGTCGTACCTTTTATTTTTCATAATTTTACTAATATTAATATGTTATTAAAAACTATTCAAACAACATTGACATACTATTTCCGTCTCAAACTATATGTCTACTTTTCTATTTTGAGATGTCCTCAAATAAATGTCGAGTATTTGTTTCAACCAATCAAAAAAATTTAGTAGGTAAGGATGGTATTTGATTAGTATAGACGGGAGAGTATATTTAGTAGGATTTTCTAAAAAATTTATGCAATATAAAAGTTGATATTTATTTTAGCACGGATAAAGACTTTTTCTTTAATTTATAAATACGAAATATTACTTTACTTTATAAGGAGCATTAAGTAACGATATTATCACAAACATTTAACCTCGTATTAATGCTATTTTAATTAGTAGCATAAAAGTCAAATTGGAATAATGCTTGACATACCATTATAAAATAGTTTATAATTAAATAAAAAAATTATTAGATAGGCAAGCGGATTATCCTTAATAAGTTACATATTTATTGATGTAATAAAACACACAAAATATAATTACTTAAAAAAAACATTTAACTTTTAACCCAATTACATTGGCTATGTTTGGTGACACGTAGCAGTAACAATAAGCAGTAAGCAGTAAATAGTAGCAGTAACAGTTAGCAGTTAGCAGTAAGCAGTAGTTGTTTGTTTTTAAAACGTGTTTGGTAACGTAGCTGTAACTTAATTACAAAGTGTAAAAACAAACAAATTCTTACTGCTTGTCGCTTACCGCTTCTTCAAGAAGCATTTAAGATTGGAGCAGTTTGCCATGTTTCAAACGCTTGTTGAGGTGTTGCCAAACAAGCAAATGCTTACCGCTTGTCGCTTATCGCTCCTAAATGCTCCAAAACGCTTGTTGCCAAACACAACCCACGTGAAAAAAAAGAAAAGAAAAACAAAAAGAAAATAACATATTAGATATGAGAATATATTAGCTACAACTGAATTGTAGCCAATTTTCTACAATTTATGTTATAAATTGTGAGTGCAGAGTTATTTTGTGGGTCCCTGACTTCTTTCTGTGGGTCACTGATTCATTTTCTTGTGTATTTTGGTGCAGGATTGTAGCTAATTGGCTACAAAAATTGTAACCAAGCTATACCCATTAGATATTTAGATGATTATAACAAAAATGTACCATATAATCCTCTTAGCAGAGTTGTACAAATGAGTATCATCAACTGAAATATATATATTTTTTTTTTTTTCGAAAGGCAACTTTTAAATAAAAAACAAAGAACAAAAACAAAACAAGGCATCCCTCTTAATTAATCAAGACAATTAAAAAGAGGGACCCAAAAAACCAAACAAACAACACTTACATTTCATCAACTGAAATATATTAATTTATTACTTTTCATAATGTAAATCCATGTTTGTGACTTTGTTATCTAAACAACAATGATATTCTTCTTCATCTCAAATTAAATCTCCGCTTTTATATTTTGAGATGTCTCCGAATAAATGTTTGTTTTGTGTTTCAATCAATCAAAACTGATTTCGGTGGATAAAGGTGATATTTAATTGGTAGAGAATATAGTTAAGGGTGGCCTAGTGGTAAAAGGGCTTGTGACTAACTCTAAAATGTGTGAGGTCTCAAGTTCAATTCCTGCTAGGTGCAAACAACTTTAAGTGGTCACGCCAACCTCCTGTAAAGGGAGGGCTTTACTTGGTTTGAGTATGTGTGGCGGTGGATTTAAACCCCGTGGATTAGTCGGCCAAAAGGTCAGAAATCACGGTTACATATATATATATATATATATATATATATATATATATATATATATATATATATATATATATATATATATAGTTAAAGAAATTTTTTAAAACTTTGTGCAATATGAAAATAAACATTTAATTTAAGATGAAAAAAGTAATATTTTTTCATTTATAAATATAAAATAGTAGTTTATAGTTTATACTGAGTACCGATGTTATCACAAACATTTAACCTCCTCATATTAATGCTATTTTAATTATCAACATAAAGTCAAATTGGAATAATGCTTCATACTATTATAAAATAGTTTATACATTAAATAAAAAATTCATTAGATAAGCAAGCGGATTACCCTTAATAAGTTACATATTTGATGATGTAATAAAACACACAAAATATAATTACATAAAAAAACAAACATTTAACTTTTTAACACATTAAAACCCTATATGTATCACCGGCTATACCCGGTCACCTTACAAACATTCTTACTATAAATGCCACACCATAGGCATACATCCTCATATTACAATCACCTTAATAAAACTCCCAACATGAAGACCATAACATTACGTCGCCCTTCATGCGATGAAACAACCGGTAGCAAGACTAGACGTATCGCAAAGAGTGTATACCAATCGATCGCTACGTTATGGATACTATGCGCAAACCAAGCGATCATAGCTTCACGAAAAATCAAAGACAACTCAAAGATTTCGCCTAGTTCACCCATGATCCAACGACCCAAGAAGCTTATCGTGTCGATAAGCAACAAGGCGATGAGATTGAGTCATCGAAAGAAGAGAAACACAAGAGATGAAGACGAGGCGAAACTTGAAGATGATGGATTATGGCAAAGGGAGATTTTGATGGGTGATAAGTGTCAACCTTTGGATTTCTCAGGGGTGATTTATTATGATAAAGATGGAAAGCGCACGGATGAGTATCCGATGCGCTCCCCAAAAGCTAGCCCGTTTAATGGTTATGTTCCATCTCCACGGGCTAGCCCGTTTCCTGGTTACGAGACCAAGTTTGATTGGGTCCCGCCACATGAACGGTAATTCAGTAGTTTATTGAATTACCGTCATGGTGGTATAGAAATATACCCTTTTGGTAATCTTTTGTTTTCGATATATGTTGTTATATGAAAAGTGTTGTTTTTTAATCGCTTTGATTTTGTTCTAGGATGGGTTTTTCTTTTCTTTATTTCACAATGGATTTATTGGTGTTTTAGCGATTGAGATATATGAGTAGTCAAAAGTTGGTAGAACTCATACCTTATCTTTTGGTAATAATATTTACATATCGTTTTAGCAAATCAAAATACGATTTTATTCCAACTTTCATCAAGCCCTGTAACTTTTTTGGAATTTATTCTGTATATGCTTTTATGGCCTGACTTATACCATTACTATTAATCTTTAGTTATTCACTTTTGATGATCTATGCCATAAATTTGATGGTGTACATAATAAAACAATAAATATACTTCCAATTCCATTCTATATGTAAGATAATAAATTCACTGTCTGATAATTTTAGTAAACATGAGTTGATTTAAGAAAAAGATAGATATCTTTAATAAATGAAAATGAAAACATATGGTGGGAAAATTGGACCAGACATATTAGTAGTTGCAAGAATAGTGAGGAAGTAGTTGGTAATAAAAGTTGAAGTCAATACAATGATGAGAAGTTTTTGTGTTTTGTTCAAAGGTGTGGCCACAAGATCACTAAATATATGTAGAACATGACTTGTTCAAATGCAAGAACAGAGCATTTGTTCAAAGATATTCGAGAGTACTATATTTGTCCTAAATATATGGTACATGTTCATTATTATATGTAAGGAGGTTTCCAGAGTTTAATTTCCGTCAATAACATGAACTTTTTTGTAATGTAAAATACTTTAAATGACTCGACCTTTCTGAAATGAATCATGTTCAAAGAAGTATGGAGTATATTACAAGTCTTATATTATTCTCCATAAAGTTTAATTCGGCGAAAAAATGAGTCTTATATAATTTCAACGAAATGTGTCTCATTATTTTTAGTCTTGAATTCGCTACTAAATAACAATATGTACCTGGAAATTCTAAATGAAGAGATTGAGGTCTTATCTATCTTTCAATAAATTAGACAAGTTCATCGGCTTTCCAATCCTTATGTTATGTTTCATGCATGAATGCTTGGAGGAACATGATTGTTTTATATTGAAAATTTTTTCGGGGGTTATTTATTATGATAAAGATGGAAAGCGCACGGATGAGTATCCGATGCGCTCTCCAAAAGCTAGCCCGTTTAATGGTTATGTTCCATCTCCACGGGCTAGCCCGTTTCCAGGTTATGAGACCAAGTTTGATTGGGTCCCGCCACATGAACGGTAATTCAGTAGTTTATTGAATTACCGTCATGGTGATATAGAAATATACCCTTTCGGTAATCTTTTGTTTTCGATGTTGTTATATGAAAAGTGTTGTTTTTTTAATCGCTTTGATTTTGTTCTAGGATGGGTTTTTCTTTTTTTTATTTCACAATGGATTTATTGGTGTTTTAGCGATTGAGATATATGAGTAGTCAAAAGTTGGTAGAACTCATACCTTATCTTTTGGTAATAATATTTGCATATCGTTTTAGCAATCAAAATACGATTTTGTTCCAACTTTCATCAAGCCCTGTAACTTTTTTGGAATTTATTCTGTATATGCTTTTATGGCCTGACTTATACGGTTATACCATTACTATTAATCTTTAGTTATTCACTTTTGATGATCTATGCCATAAATTTGATGGTGTACATAATAAAACAATAAATATACTTCCATTCTATATATGTTAGATAATAAATTCACTGTCTGATAATTTTAGTAAACATTAGTTGATTTAAGAAAAAGATAGATATCTTTAATAAATGAAAATGAAAATATAAGGTGGGAAAATTGGACCAGACATATTAGTAGTTGCAAGAATAGTGAGGAAGTAGTTGGTAATAAAAGTTGAAGTCAATACAATGATGAGAAGTTTTTGTGTGTTGTTCAAAGGTGTGGCCACAAGATCACTACATGTAGAACATGACTTGTTCAAATGCAAGAACAGAGCATTTGTTCAAAGATATTCGAGAGTACTATATTTGTCCTAAATATATGGTACATGTTCATTATTATATGTAAGGTGGTTTCCAGAGTTTAATTTCCGTCAATAACATGAACTTTTTTGTAATGTAAAATACTTTAAATGACTCGACCTTTCTGAAATGAATCATGTTCAAAGAAGTATGGAGTATATTACAAGTCTTATATTATTCTCCATAAAGTTTAATTCGGCGAAAAAACGAGTCTTATATAATTTCAACGAAATGTGTCTCATTATTTTTAGTCTTGAATTCGCTACTAAATAACAATATGTACCTGGAAATTCTAAATGAAGAGATTGAGGTCTTATCTATCTTTCAATAAATTAGACAAGTTCATCGGCTTTCCAATCCTAATGTTATGTTTCATGCATGAATGCTTGGAGCCTTGGAGGAACATGATTGTTTTATATTGAAAATGAGCATGATATGTCATGTTAACCAACTAAAAATAACATATATGGAATAATCTATCTTTTGGTAAATATTATAGGCCTATACTTTCACACAAATATCAATATCATCAACATTACATGTTATATTTACAAAAGGTATTAATTAACACTAATGAGTTCTGAGTGACGTTCAATACACAACATGCAAATTAGCAACAATGAGTAGTGCTCAAACTTACACAAATACTCACAACTTGCAAATTAACAATAATGAGTTGTGAGTGACGTTCATAATGTGCCACTTTTAGTCCACCATAGCTAAAATCTAAATGCTTACATTTACATCAGGAACGACATGTGTTTGCCGACCACTTTTAATCCCCTTAAACTTGTTTCACTTATTTAACTACTAGTATAGTATGTAATGATGATATCCAAATTTATCGCTTTATAATTGATTAAATATACTATTTAATCAATAAGTGAAATCAAATATTCTGACGGTTGGGCTCGTCATAAGACAAACACGACACGATTATTAGACACTTTATGCTATGATATCTTTTTTTGCTTTGTCTTTTTGTTGGTTGTTTTTTTTTTAATGTAATTGATAATCTGAGAAAAGAAACATATACCATGAGGTGAAACAAAAGAAATAGATCAAAATAATAGGAAAAAAACAAAAACAAATTTTAAACCTCCGCTGCTATCCAACAAAAAAACGTAAATTTTCGTCCAAAATCATAACTGCATACTTTTTTTTCCATAAATTTTCGACCGTTCGGAATTGACTAAGGCTGTCGACACCAATTTCTTTGTTTTCGAACTAGGCACAAAAAACCGACCAAAATCATCTCCATTGGCCGCCGGACTCGCCACCATGCACTGCAGGAAGCCGACTACTGGAAAAAAAAGTTTGCCTTCGCTTTGCTTTTGCTTTTGTTGTTGCTGCATGATGAAGATCGATTTCCGCTTGATGTTGGATGTATTCATCATCAACTTTGTTATTGCTTTAATGTTTACTTAAGTTTTTATCCAATCTGAGCTTTCGCGCTTTCACGCTCGAATTACGTATACTCGAAGATAGATTAGAGGGTCAAACCTGGTTGTGGGTTTATGATCATTAGAGTTCCATATGACATTTACCATATATGCTTGATTAATAAATTTAATACCTCCAGGAGTTTTATCATTCACCAAAATCATTTGATTATTATCTGTCTTTTTCCATCTTCGATTTTACGACTCACATGCCACTAGAGTACTAGATGTCATTTGATGTTGAAGCTATATGTTAATCGACCTCAACTTGAACTAAAAAATGGAATAATACCCTTGAAGTGAAATGAATTTGTTGCCTTTGCATTTTAGGAACTGTTTTGCTTTATTTCGTTCACACATAATAACTCTTAAGTTAACAATGACATATATAATAAATTAATATCCGTAAAATGTCAACACGTACTCGTCATTTTTCAAGAATTTACCGTCATTTTCTCTGAATAGTGATTTTACTTATTTATTGATGGCAATACTTTCATCAATACGTAAAGGGAATTACCATTATTTAAAGCAACTTGTTTTAGTAATTTGGCTAATATTTTAGCCGAATTATTTGACCTCATTTATCCTGGCGGGTCAATAAAAAAGGGGGTAAACGGTCAAATTATAGTTCGAGGAGACCCAAGAGCTGTCAAGATTCAAAGCAACGAAAGCATAGATAGAGTATCAAAATCTCAATCTTTCCAAGAGTCATAGACGTATCATAGGCTTCAAAGAATATATTTCTAGTACTTTTCTACTATTAAAATTTAAAGATGAATTTTTTAGAAAGTTAAAGCTATATTTGATAAGCCAATAGGTTATTAAAATACAATGTTTGCATGTCGGGATTACGTGTTCAGAGGTTAATATAATGATCTATCATCAAATATATAACGCTATCGGGCATATAGATTGTTATTATAAATATATATCTAGATTAAATGCTTTGAATCTTTAAAGTTCATTTATAAAGAATGTTTGATCAAATGTGGATACATTGTTAATCATCGCCTTAGAAGGTATCAACATTGTTTAATCAAGCGCCGTGTCGTTAATATGTTCTCAAAATAAACCAATGTTCTAAAAGGCGTGAGGCGTGGCGTGGCGGCACAGTCACACCTCAAGCCTTACGCGTCTTTGCGAAGCCTTGGCGTTTCTTAAGGCGTGCTTAAGGCGGCAACAAAATATTTATAAATTTATGTATTTATAATTTTATACTATCATTTTATAAGAGCAATTTCAAATACTAAAGCCCAAATCCCAAATAGTCAGGCCCAAATACGAGGGCCAAGTAGGAATTAAGTTTTGAAATTACGAGGCCCAAGAAAGAAATAACCCAAATACTTGAAATTCAAGCCCAAATCCATAAATCTCCTAAATGCTTTTAAAATTGGCGCCACGCCTTACCAAAAAGGCGCGCCTTTGCACGCCTTTTTGCACCTTATTCCACGCCTTTTCACAGGACGCCTAGACCTCACGCCTTGGTGCATTTCGTGGCGCCGAGGCCACGCCTCGCGCCTTGGCGACGCCTTGGCACGCCTTTTAGAACACTGAAATAAACTAAGATACTCGGGAAAAACCTTTTAATATTTTTTCAAAGTATAATTAATGTGTTACAAAATTGATGCTAAGGTATGATTAGTTAATACTAGGGCATTTCTAACTTCTTTGCGACCTTTTTATGTACTTTCACTGTTTCGCAACTCTCGTGTGTGGTACAAAGAGCCGACTAATGCTCACTTAAATGTAGTTCCAAGGCTTATGCAAATTGTGTAGTTTTCGGAAGTTATACTACAATAAGTAACATACCCCCCCAAAAAAAAAAAAAATGTTTAATAGAATAGCCGCACCCAATTCATAAAGTTTTTGATAACATATATTTATCTTTCACTATAAATAAATCTATTGAGGCCATAATGATAAAGAAAACTTAAAAAAAAGAAACAATTTTAATTTTAATTTTATTTATTTATTTATTTTTAACTTCTGCAAAATCTTATACCTATTAATTAGGAAATTGATTTGCATTCTCTCAATTTTTATTTGAACACTCTGATGTATGCATTAGACAACTTTGAGAATAAGTTGTATAGATTTAGAATGTGTCAATAAAAATAAAAAATGTGCAAATCACTTCCCAAATAATTAACACCACATAAAATCTAAATATATGTTCCTTGTGGTCCATATTTCTTAAATCTTTTCATACTTTTTCAATCATTTTCAGAAACTAGAATGGATGTTAAGTGATTAGCGTTAAAATAAATGATAACATTCTACTTGAGTTATAACAGCTTTCATAAGCTAGATATATATTTATATATCGATGATCAAAAATTTATAATTTATTGAACTTATATAAGCAAATAAACTCAAAGGTTTGAATTATTAAAAACGTTAAACTAGTGAATAAAGCAAAATTCAAAGGTTTGAAAATCAAAGATCAAACCTACACAAGTGACCCCTCATCATGGAAGAAAGACCTTCAAGTTGCATGAAGCAGCCAAATATACTTGTAGTCAACGCCTGTTTTTTCTCATTTATTGCCCTTTTTTTGTATTTTAATCCATCGTGACTTTTATTTAAAGTATTATTTTATAAATTATAAATATCTTGAAAGTATATACTGCTGACATATTTGTAGGATTGTTTTTTACATTGTCGTTTAAATCTTTGATATTTTTATTAGATATAAGTATATAACTTGTGCATATGTATTTCCTATAGAAAAGTTTGAATCTTTAAGACCAAAAATATATAAAAATCATCTTGTGGAATGGTCATAAAGTCATATAAAACACACTTTGTTTTTACATAGGCTCGACTCAGCTTGAAGAAATTTGCTAGGCTTGAAGAAAGGGCGAGAAAGTTTGAACTTGACTGAAAAACTTAAAAACATATATATTCTCACTACTAAATGTAGATCGAATATTCGAATAGGGGATTCATATAGTTATTTGTTATTCCACTTGCAGTTGAAACTTTTATACTCCCTCCGTCTCATATTAAGTGTCCACAATGAAATCTTTAAGTGTCCCAAATTAAGTGTCCACTTGTACCTTTTAACCAATAAGATGAGACTTTAGTGGGTAATATTAATATTTGATTGGTGGAGAGTTTAATTAGTGGAATCTCCTAAAACATTGTGCATTATGAAAGTGAACACTTAATATGGGACGGAAGGAGTATAATCGAAACTCAATGTTGTTAGTGCTCAACTGAAAACTCTATTGATTTAATATAACTTGATAAAGCTTGCCCTTTATTATAGCAACTTATAATGACCCAACTTGACATACAATTTTGTTATCAATAAAAGAAATGCTAAATCCTCCTACTAAAATCAACTTGACAATATTATTTGGCACACAAGATTGTTGAGAGATTATGATTATTTTTTCAAAAAATAAGCTATTTAAAAAATAATCCTTGTTTGACAGATATAACTTATAAGAGATTTTTAAAAAAATAATCTTCCATAATCTCTTAAAACAAAAGGTTACTTCATGTAGCTTTATAAAAATAATCTCCTTTTATAATCTCCAACACCAGCACCATCTCCAGTTCAAGCAGCAATTACTTTCGCCAAACATACCCTAAATTTTAACCGTAAATATAAGCTTTTGACCCCATTGCCAATTCCCTCACGTTCACGTAAAGATCTTTTGAATTTTTCAACACTCGTATACTCTTCATGTATACTAACTTCTATACGGTGATGATGTTATATTTCAACAACAAAATAAATTAGCTATGATAGTTTCCATTTGTTTATTTACAAAAAGATTGATATATATTGATCATTATTTTTTTTATAAGGTGCCAAATCAGTAAAACTAAAACGCAAAACTTACATAGTTAAATGGAAAAGTAGAAAAATTCAAAAGTAGCCCAAGTTTTTGATTTTATTAACCATGTGTAATTAGTTAATACTTGTCGTATTCAATTAAGTAGAAGTTATAGTTACTTGTTGAAGTTCACAACTTCACACTCATTACAAAACCATTCGAACAACCCATTTTACGACCATTGACAATAGCATCCACATATATATATGGATGTATATGTTGTCCAAAAAAATATATTATCATTCTTCTTTGTGTGACACGATGTTAAAGGATGAAGTTTATGCTAAACTCCAACTTCATTATTTTCTTATTATTTTTTATTTTTTACTTGGATTTTCGACTCGACATCCGATTGATTAATCCCAAGGCGACTTCATAGTAACTATTATGTCTATATTTCTGTTTTTAATTTATTTAATTTTTAATTTTCGATTAGTCATCAATAAAATTAGAGAAATGAGTTTCATTTAATGTAACTTTGTTTTCTTACCATAACAGGTAAATATAAGTCGATGTAGTTGAAAAATAAAAGTCATGTGGATATTGACTTGTACGTTATGTATATACAAATTTCTAATTTTTAAGGTTTCGGTGTCAATGTTTCATTGAATTGACTTTAGCTGGTGTTCCTTTTTACTGACTCGAAAGATGAGCTAGTAGGACGCGATAGGAACAAGAGCAAGGTAAATACATGTCGAAGCAGTTGGGTTCAGTTGTCTCATCAATACTTCTTTTGACTTGCTTTAGATGGTTAAAACATCCTATATATTCATGAACTAGATTACTATAATGACGATATAGCTTATTTTATACAGTTTTAACTTTAAGTATCGGTAACATTTTTATGAATATCGAGTTGTTTTACTCTTAACTAAGTTCGTGAATGCAACCAGCTTGATAAGTTGTTAGTTTATAAAACTCATAAAGGGGACGAAGTGACAATTTGGTGCATCAATTCGGGATTGAACCTAACTGAAAATGAGAAGTACAACTAAACCAAATACAAAATCATCATGTACCGGTTTTGGATCCGAGGTATAAAGTTGTTATTGTTGGGTTGAAATTATGCTAACCAATTATGGCATTATGCTAACGTATATTGGGCTTCTCAAAGCTAACGTGGCTTTGCATTTGGGTTCCCTTTTAGCTGGAGTTCTAGATGTTACAAAAAAATAAAAATATGTAGAGTCACAACGAGTTCGGGTCTTAGCATGATATGATTCGGTTGAACTATAAACATTTGTTATACTTTCGGTAGTTTTATAAGAGCACACGGTATCAAGCATTCAATCTTGCGTTATGGCCTACGTGGAGGTAAGTTAACGTGAGTTATGATCAAGTTATGATACCGCCCTTCTCTACTTATGGTTGAGTCTGGTAACGTTGAGTTATGGTTGCTAGTGGACAAAAAGGTGATCTTTATGTGTGTGTAGTTTGTAAGTATTTAAATAAAAGTAGGACTCAAAAGGTAGTGTTATGGTTGTGTTATGATAAGAGGTGTTTTTGGTGAGTTAAGGTTTAAATATTAAAGCTGATGTGGTGCTGACATGGCGTTGAGTTATGGCATAACCTCAAGTCATGATGCCAAGTGCTCTTAACATGTTAAGGATGAATACAAATGTCTTTGATATAAGAGAACAAACAAAAAAGATAATTAAATTTTTGAGGATTTTTCAATTGGGCCAATAAGAGTTTAATTTTGTCAAGTAAGAAAAATATAATCATTCCATTATAAAATAAAAAGTCAAAATTAAAACAATTTAATCACATAAAAAAATTTCATCAATTTTGTATAATAATAATAATAATAACAATAATAATAATAATAATAATAATAAAGTAATTACTAAAAATATAGTTATTAAATTTTAAATAAATTATATGGCTCTTAATTTTTTTTTGAAGAATATATGGCTCTTAATTAAACATATCAATTTTCATTGTTTTCTTAATACTTTTTTTTTCCTAATAATGCAAGTGCCCCAATATTATTTTTAAATTTCAAACGGAAAGCACGTGTTACTGTGATCTGTAAATGAATACATGATATTACACTTATATGCGAACGACTCATGTTATTTTATTTTTGTTTTATTTTTATTTTTTTTAATTCTCTTTGTTAGATTAAGTAAGGTCGCCCGGAAAAGATTTCTTTTTCTTTTCTTTTTTTTTTTCTTTTTCATTTTCTTTTTAATTTTATTTTACTATCCACATCCAAGGTTAACCCGTCAAGCCATCTTTGGACCACATGACATGGCAGTCTGGACATGATATTATGAGCAGAATAGGCTTCTTGAGTGCATAAGGGATGAAACAAACAAAAAATGGAAAATGATGAATGATGGAAAAGTACAAGAACGAACATAACAATGAAAAAAGAAAAGAGAAAAACTTACTTTTAAGAAAAGGATCATTATCTCCAATTTCCTCCACAACTAATTGACGAGCCAGACCCTAGGATGCTTACCTACACCATTTGAAAGCGAACCTGAGGCTGCAAGAAGAGGAGCATTCCCCTTCAAATCTCCCATTCTCGGAGCCTCCTGCTTCCTTTTCTTGGTCTCCTACCGAGAGCTGTTTGAGCCCAAAACAGTCACTTGCTTCATTTTCGAGGTAGGTTCTTCATGCAAGGCTGCTGTGATAGACCTCCTTTGAACGATCTTACTTGCAAATCAGGGTTAGCTTCCTGAGAATGAGTCTCCTCTTCATCATTCACCTCAATGACATTCTAGTCATTAGGGCCTACAGAACCAACATACTGCTCTTCATCAACTTGAGGCTCCAAAGCTTGAATAAAGGGACTCCGAATGATCATTGGAGTGTTCACAGGTTTAATAGAAAAGGTGACGGTGCGGTTGCCAGGAATATGAATGAAGTTCTTCAAAGTCATCTCTACAAAGCAAACATAAAGAACATATGAAATCAAAAAAGTTTTTATTTTTAGATATTCGTGGTTAACCGAACCGAACCGTGTATAATATACATGAAGTTTTCTAAACTAAATATTCAAATAATTGTCCAAGTATTGATTATACTATTGCAAAACTTTTATTGTATTACGCCTTTTAGGCTCCTTAGGTAAACATTTACTAAACCTCTATGTGTGAAAAATGATTAATGTAATCACAACCTATAAACATCGAATAAATATTTTTTGTTAATTTGTTATTTATGTTTATTTAAATGTAATTATTGCGACGGGATAACTTTAAAATGACTCTAGTTATTCAAAATTTTAATTTTAGTGAATTGACATTTTACACTCTAAGTCATGTTATTGTTCATACTATTAAACTCGGTGAAATGTTGATGGCATCAAATAAGTACATTATCTTGACATCATTTATCCTATTTAATTGACTTGTTTTACTTTATTATGTATAAAAATTGGTGCTTGGTTGTTCACTTTAGTAATTCTCAGGAAATAACAAGAAATAGGTGAAACTTGGCGATTTTGGACTAATTATGAAGCAAATTAATCAAGATGGAAAAGTTCACTGAAATCAAGGAGATACGCCGCCTCATTCTAGACAGATGCGCCGCACAATCATACTTAGATGAATTCGAAGACCATTGCCTGACTTTGAAGAATGTGCCGCATGCGATTCTAGCATGCGCCACATATGAAACTTTGGTCAACGAAGAAGATCCAGCTTGTTCTACTCCAGATACGCCGCATCACAATATTGACATACGGCATATTATTATCAAGACTTCACCAAATACAATCCAAGATACTGAAGGACATGCGCCTCATAAATAATTAAGCTACGCCGCATTTGAAGACGGTGTACGAAGATTATAGAATATAATAATCTTGGACCCCACGCGAAGTTACCTTAATGTGCCGCATCTAATAAGTTGATGCGCCGCATCGAATCCTCAGACATAAACTATAATAGACCATCATTACCTACGAATTTTGTGTGCAACATAATCCTAAGGAGACGAATTCAGACGAAGAAGCAACACAAGACAGACCATAAACGAAGATCTTAGAGCAGTAAGAAGGTCCTGCATATTTAAAATTCGTTAAGTAGTTTTGTTTTATTGTAATAGTAAGCTTTAATCCATCAGGATTGATGGGCTTGTGGCCACCATACTGCTCCACTTAAAATTGCTTTCCTATCGATTAAAGTTTATATGATATTTTTTTGGTTCTTTTTAAATGTGCTTTGATAACCTCTGTGTCTAGCTGAGTGTTGCTTGGGCTGCCATACCCTCTCCTCGCCTACTTAACTAGTGTCTAGATAAGTGGGATAGGCATAAGTGATCATTAAGGGTTTACTCGCCTATATTTAAGATTCAACGAGACAGATAAGATTACGATACTCATAATATAAAACTAGCAATAAAACAAGTGACAAGCTACTTAACCAAAGGACAGGCCTTCTATTTGTATCTATTATCTATCCGTGTACGTGTTTGCTATTCTCTGATTCTTTCTCATTAGTTTTACTTTTATTGTTGTATCTACAAAATTGTGCTAGTCTCTCAGACTAAACCCCCTTGCATTAGATTAGGTTGTAAAACTACCTTAGAATATTAAAATACTGATTAGGTTAACTAGATATTACGTTTCACTCTTAGTGATCGACACTCTGCTTACTACTATCTAAATACTGATCGGGTACACTGCTCGTTAGTGTGTGTGTGTTATAGGATAAGTCGGGAAAATATAAATTTAAAAATTGAATAGGCTAAATCACCTCTATACTACACGTGACACAACACGCATCAAATGTCTAAAATGGTTAACCGTGACTCAAACCGCGAGTAACCGCTTATTTCGAATACCCGTATGTCCGTTTATCCGCCTAGTACGGTTCGATTTGGGGTAGTGAAATGAATTACCCGCTTCGCGATATATAATTTAAATCTTTCAACTAACCGAACCGATCCAACTCGTGAATACCTCTACACATAAGTGAGTGGAATAAGAAACAACTAACACATGGATGTAACATTTTTTTATCAATTGTAAGGAGATATGGCTCGAAATAAAAAAAGTAATAAATATAGTAAAAATGAGTCATCCATGTGATTTCATAAGTCAAAGACAATGACATGTAGTAGAAAAGCATGAGTTTTGTACTTTTGTTAGGAAGCTCACTCTTTCTCAAAAAACACTTCTGTAAAAGTCTTTGTATTGGCATAGCTCCACTCCACACCCCTTTCTCATATAATNACGTTTTCGTAGCTCTTCTCAAGTTTCTCGTCAGTTTTTCGCGTTTCGCTTCCGATTTTTTTACGTTTTCGTCCAGTTTTCACGTTTTTGTCAGCGTTTTTACGTTTTCGTGCCGATTTTTTACGTTTTCGTATGTTTTTATTTCACGTTTTTTTCTCATGCCGCGTTTCTCCGTCTGTTTTTTACGTTTAGTCAGTTTTTTTACGTCTTCGTTAGTTTCAACGTTTCGTCACCATTTCTTCACGTTTTCGTCTGATTTTTTTACGTTTTCGTCTGTTTTTTTCACGTTTTCGTCTGATTTTTTTACGTTTTCGTCTGTTTTTTTCACGTTTTCCTCATTTTTTTTACGTTTTCGTCTGATTTTTTTACGTTTTCGTCTGATTTTTTTACGTTTTCGTCTATCTTTTCACCTTTTTCGTCCGATTTTTTACGTTTTCAAAAGTTTTTTGTACATTTTCGTCCGATTTTTTATGTTTTTGTTCGTTCTTTTACGTTTTCGTCAGGTTTTTTATGTTTTCATCCGTTCTTTTACGTTTTCGTCTATTTTTTCATGGTTTCGTCTGGTTATTCACGTTTTCGTCCGTTCTTTTACGCAAGCGTAAAAAAATGGATGAAAAAGTAAAAGAACTGAAGAAGACGTAAAAAATGTGATGAAAACGTAAAAAAATAGACGAGAACGTAAAAAATCGGACGAAAACGTGAAAAAACAGACGAAAACGTGAAAAAATTAACGAAAACGTAAAAAATTGGACAAAAACGTGAAAAACAGACGAAAACGTGAAAAAACTGATGAAAACGTAAGAGATCGGACGAAAACGTAAAAAACCTAACAAAAACGTAAAAAATCAGACGAACACGTGAAGAAACTGAGAAAAACGTGAAAAAACTGACGAAAACGTGAAAGAAAGAGAACGAAAACGTGAAAAAACAAACGAAAACGTAAAAAATCTAACAAAAATGTAAAAAAAAAAAACCGACGAAAACGTAAAGAAAACCGAGGAAAACGTGAAAAACCTGACGAAAACGTGAAAAAACTGACGAAAACGTAAAAAATTTTGATGAAAACGTGAAAAAACTGAGGAAAACGTGAAAAACTAGATGAAAATGTAAAATAACAGACGAAAACGTGAAAAAACTGACGAAAACGTAAAAAGCTGGACGAAAACGTGAAAGATCGGACGAAAACGTGAAAAAACTGACGAAAACGTGAAAAAGCTAACGAAAACGTAAAAAAACTGACGAAAACGTAAAAAATCGGACAAAAACGTGAAAAAACTTACGAAAATGTAAAAAATAGGACGAAAGAGTAAAAAAACAGATGAAAACGTGAAAAAACTGACGAAAACGTAAAAAAACTGACGAAAACGTAAAAAATCGGACGAAAACGTAAAAAAACGGAGGAAAACGTGAAAATGAACCAAATCTTATAAAAACATAAAAAAAGACACCTAGTGGTGGTTGATGATGAGACGAAAAGTGTACCCGTTTAATGGGTCATTTAATCCCTAATTCGAGTAAATGTGATCAAATATTGCCCTAAATCGTTCCTTTTGTCATTTTAGGTACTTTTGAGAAGAATTCTGGAAAATGTGCAAATTTGGACGTTTTTTGAGCATAAAAGTGAAGAAAACGACAAAGTCTCAAAAGAAGCTGTCAGAGTCACAAGGTGACGCCGTCAGCCAACGTTGACAAAGGAGTAGAATCAGATTACACTATACGCCCTATGAAGAAAACAAGATGTTTACACCTGACGGCGTCAGGTGTTAGAGGAAGTAGGCCGTCAGGTGTAATGCTAAAGAGTGACGGCCCGGAGCTAATTTACAAGTGACGGCGTCAGAAGTAGATCTAGGCCATCCGAGAACCCTAATGGCGGCGAGCTGACGGCGTCAGAGTGTATAAGCTGACGCCGTCAGAATGTAAAATCTATATATACTTTTCTATTTTTCATTCATTAGTGTGGAACTTTTGGTGCAAGTTTGGAAAAAACCTAGAGACGAATTTGGCTGTGTTTTCAAGGGTTTTTCACCCTTGAATCCTTCATGTTCAATTAAGATAAGTCCTCACTTAAATTAATCAATATGTCTATGTGTTGGTTAATTACATATTATCCTTGTCTTTCAATTAACATGCTAGGCTAGATTTTTCTTGTGTTTGCTTAGATCTAATGAAACCTAACTATTAATTATTGGTTGATTGGTGTGTTATTACTTGTCTTGGATGAATGTTTCATCAATGTTAGGCTTAAGAAAACTGGCTAAACTCCTATATGGTAACATGCTTGAACGTCTTAAGAAACATGTAACTAATGCGTACTAGGTTATTAAGGTAGTATTTAACGCATGAGCCACTGTTTACAATCCCTATGATTGGGTGCTTTACGCATCGTTGTAGGAGGAGATAAGAGCTCATAGAATTGGGGAGATATGTACGCCACCCCATGAATTGTTAAGGAATACACCCGTCATCCACGCAAGTAATACATACACCAATTAACCGGTAAAAGATAGTTAGGGAGTAAGGAAATCTAAGTAAACACATTTGTCTCCATATAAGTTTTCACAACCACAATAGTTTAGTTATTTTATTTTTAATTGCAATTGTAGTTTTTGGGTTAGTTGACTAGCAACTAATTCCGCCCACTCCTCCAAAACCCGAGATTTTACTTGCTTTTATAAAAATATAAAAATACAAAAGTAATCTTCCTTCACCCTTATCCTTGTCTTTCAATTAACATGCTAGGCTAGGTTACTTGTTAGTGGTTCTTGGTTGACTTTAGTAAAATCCCTGGGAAAGAATCGATTTCTCGGTTTAAGTCACGTTAGTTATAAAATCCCGTCTAAGACCTCGTCATCATGACTACTGTGACCTCAATTGATGATATCCAAGCTGCTGGGTCCGATACTCGACCTCCTATGCTCGACAGAACTGACTATGAGTCATGGTCACAAAGAATTCGTCTGTACTGTCAGGGCAAGGAAAATGGGGAGAACATTCTGAGATCGATTGATGAAGCGCCATTTCAACTGGGTACTACCAGGGATGTTATCTCCACTAGTGAAGATGGAGCAGTTACCTTTGGAATTGACAGACCTCGTACTTACCATGATCTGAATGAAGTGGAAAAGAAGCGCTATGATGCTGATATTCGAGCTTCCAACATTGTGATACAAGGGTTACCCAAGGACATCTACAAACTGATTAACTTCAACACTGAGGCTAAAGCCGTTTGGGACAATGTCAAAATGCTGCTAGCTGGTTCAGAACTTACCAAAGAAGATCGTGAATCTCAGTTGTATGATGAATTCGAGCACTTTAAAATGAATCCCGGTGAAAGCATCAATGACTACTATGTCAGATTCCACAAGCTTGTGAATGACATGAGAATGATCAGAATGACAATGCCCAACATCCAACTCAACTCAAAGTTTGTTAACAATATGTCACCAGAATGGGATCGGTTTGTCACAGCTGTGAAGTTAAACAAAGGACTCAGAAACACCAACTATGAACAACTTTATGCCTACCTGCAACAATATGAGAAACATGCCATGTATGATCGTCAGCTGAGAGAAAAATTTCATCCCTCAAATGATCCTCTTGCTCTCATCTCCAGTGTTCAGGGACTCAACCAATCCTCAACTGATTCTATCAGTCATCCTACTGCTCAAGCGACACAGAATCAGTCTTCCCTTGGTCAATCATCCATACAATCATCAAATGTCAAGACTAATTGTCTCGGAGGAACACATATCGGCAGGGTTTGTCATGGTATTCGGTCTAAATCATTTATCGGCATCTCAAGAAGCCGTATAAGTCTAAATTGCCGTGCATTCATCCGACAAGTTCAAATCCTAACAACCTGTTAATTGAAGATATGACGCAATGTAAGATTGGACAACTTGTTTACAGGCCCTCCACAACGCCAAAGTGCTATCACCCCCACGATAGAGGACGCTAGGAACACTAATAGCGGACCCCAAATCAAAGACCCCTCTTCATCCCAAACATGTCCACTTCGTCACGTTGTCCCCATTAGGACCAATTGATAGCGAGTGAGAAATGATAAGTCGCAGATCAAAGGATGAGAAAAAGTAGAGGATCGATAGTGAAAGCCTAAGATTAGGCGAAATTAGAGAAAGTGGAGAAGACGGATACCTTCAATGAGGTTACCAACCCTAGGGAAGAGGCGAGCATATCATAAGAATCTATTCGATGACTCCCGAGAGCCC
>LBNU01038548.1:19898-36637 GCA_014162995.1 Artemisia annua
TTAAGAATCGTATTGAAAGGGCTTCTGATCTACTTGGTTTAATACATACTGATGTATGTGGACCGCTTAGACATGTGTCAAGGAGAGGTGCTAGCTACTTCTTAACCTTTACGGATGATTTCAGCCGTTAAGGTTATGTTTATTTACTTAAACATAAACATGAGGTATTTGAAACATTTAAGGTTTTTAAAGCAGAAGTAGAATTGCAACTTGGAAAGAAGATTAAAGCTCTTCGATTTGATAGAGGTGGTGAATACCTGAGTAAAGAGTTTGTAGATTTTTTAATTGAGAATGGAATTGTCCAGCATCTCACTTCTCCATATACTCCACAACAAAATGGTATATCTGAGAGAAGAAATCGTACATTGTTGGACATGGTGCGATCTATGTTTAATCTTACAACTCTTCCTTTATCATTTTGGGATTATGCCTTAGAGTCTGCTATTCGCATTCTGAATATGGTTCCAACTAAGAAGGTTGATAAGACACCATATGAGTTATGGATTGGAAAAGCTCCTAACTTGTCTTATCTAAAGGTCTGGGGTTGCGAGGCATTTGTTAAACGTGACTCAGCAGATAAACTCCAACAAAGATCTGTAAAGTGCATCTTCGTAGGATACCCAAAGGAAACGATGGGTTACTACTTTTACTACCCACCTGAAAACAAAGTAATTGTTGCTAGGTATGGATACTTCTTGGAGAAGGATCTCATATCTCAAGAATTCAGTGGGAGAATCAATGATCTGGAAGATGATCAAGTAGATGCATTACCTTCTGAAAACACTAGCCAACTTCCTGTGGAACCTAAAAGTTTAGGTCATCCACCTGAAGTTGAAGTGGTTCCCATTCACAGATCCACAAGGACTGTGAAAGCTTCTGAACGTCTATGTCTTAACGTAGAGTGTGAGGAAACTATACTAGGGGATCTTGATAAACCTGCTAGTTATAGGGCTGCCATAAATAGTCCTGAAAAGGAAAAATGGCGAGTTGCTATGAATGGGGAAATGCGATCCATGAGAGATAATGAAGTCTGGATTAAAGTTGACCTTCCTTCTAATGCCAAGGTAGTTGGGAGTAAGTGGATCTTCAAGAAGAAAAGGAATATGGATGGAAATGTACATATAAAGCTCGTTTGGTAGCTAAAGGCTTTACCCAAACATTTGGTGTTGACTACGAGGAGACCTTTTCTCCTGTAGCTAACATTAGGGCTATTAGGATTCTCATAGCTATAGCTGTGTACTATGACTATGAGATTTGGCAAATGGATGTCAAAACCGCCTTCTTAAATGGTCATTTAGATGAAGACATCTATATGGCGCAGCCTGAGGGGTTTGTGAATCCAGAATTCCAAACCGTGTATGCAAACTTCAAAGATCCATTTATGGATTGAAGCAAGTATCACGACAATGGAATAAAAGATTTGATGCTGAAATTAAAAATTTTGGATTTACTCAGAATCTTGATGAGCCATGTGTATATCACAAAGCTAGTGGGAGTGATGTAATTTTCCTTATATTATATGTTGATGATATATTGATCATGGGAAAAGACATTCCAAGTTTGCATGATTTCAGGGCATATCTTGGGAAGTATTTTTCTATGAAATATTTAGGGGAAGCTGCATTCATTCTAGGAATCAAAATTGTGGAAAACTAGAAGGGGGGGTTGAATAGTGATGAGTGTGCAAATACTCATCATTTCTGTCACATTTAGACTGCAAAAACATCTGAAAACACACACAAATGCCTTAAAATACATAAAATATCTTTGGATTGTGTTTTTATGTGTTTCGGATACAAAAGGATTGAAAACTGATGAAAAACAGTCAAGTTTGCATAATTAGCAGTTTCAGTCCCTAAACTTTCAAAAGTTGGCAAATCTAGTCCCTGGTTATTCAAAACATGGAAAAATATCATCAAAGGTCCTTTGGGATTCACAAGTTGTCAAAAGAAGTCCTATAAATTCAAAAATTGCAAAATGACAACTTTGGTCCCTCAAGTTTGAAAAATGGCAAAATAGGCCCCTAAAGTTTCACACTTTGGCAAAACTAGTCCTTGAGGGTTTAAAATGAATGAAAAGTCAACTTTAGTCCTTGGGAAATCAAACTTGTTCACTTTTAGTCCCTGGATAAAAGTTTTCAACAATTGGCAGAAAAGGTCCCTCAAGTTTCAAAATTGGCAAAACTAGTCCTCGGGTATTTAAAAATTGGAAATTATCAAAAAGTACCCTTGTACTATTCTTATATGGCATAATTGGTCCTTTTGATAACTTTGAGAAATTTACAAGTTCAGCCCTTCAACTATGCAGAAAATACACATTTGGTCCTTGGGCTTAAACCATAACAAACCAAACGGATCCCTTTTTATTTATTATAACCCAAAACCTTAACCCAATAAACCCTTAACCCCTTATATCTCCTAGGCCCAGTCCAAAAGCCCAAAACAAAACACCCCTTTATAATAAACGGGGTTTGACCCCAGTCAAACACCACCTTCCATGTTCATCTCCCTCCTCCCCACCTGCAAACCACAAACCACCCTCCACCTCTCTGGTTTTTCACCTCCACCCCATCCCTTCCTCATTATAACTCACCTTTCTTGTCCCCCTCCACCTCCACAACTCCAACATTATTCATTAAATGCTTCCCTCCCACTCTCCTCCACTGAGAAATAATTTAACCATGGGAATTGCATCCACCTTACCTCAGCTCCATACCTATGATCTAATCTTGTCCTTTACACCTCCACAAGCCTCCATAATTCATTAATTGCCCTTAAACTGCTCCAAACTACCCTTAGGACTTTTGGCGCCAAAATGCCACATGTATGGTTTTGATGATTTCAGATGATCCAAGGGTTAAAAAGTGGTGGGATACATTCAGAAAGGTCGACAGAGTTCAAAAAGTCTATAAAGAAGGAAGAGGATGCAGTATAGCAAGATATCTAGTGTAATTTTCATTTATGTATGTCGACTTAGTGTAAAATTCAAATTTCAGTGTAAACTTTAGCTTTCAAATGTTATGTTAAGTCTTTTCAGTGTAATCTAAACCCTTTTCAATCTTTAATTTCAATCTCAAGTTTAATTTTCAGTTTATGCTTAAATTTACCTCAAAATCTCATGATCACTTAAATGTTGTTAATAGTTGTTATAATGGACCTTTAAGCTCACATAAGCTCCTCAGATAGCTTCTGTAAGCTATTAGAAACTCTAAAATTAGTTGTAGCCTCAAAGAGCAAAAATACAAAAATAATACAATTAAATAGTATAAATTCAAAAATCACTGTGGAAGATGAAGGAGAAATGGAGCAAGGTGAATGATGGCTTGTCCTGGTATTAGAAGCTTGTTGGGAAGCTGTTAGGAATGACCTTGGTCCCTGGTTCTTGGTTTTTAGCATTGGACATCTTATTTCACACCTCGTTGGGATTAAAACGACCCGGGGATATTCTGTACTCCTTTGGTGTAATTGCATTGTGTCCTTTATAGTTTGACTTATATGGTTGACCATTCACAAGTGGTTGACTAATATAACCTGACTGTTTAGGACCAATCAAATAGTTTTCCCTCTTTTTCGTTTTATAAAATGTTTTTTTCAAAATCTTNTTTTGGCGCCGCTGCTGGGGAGGTGTACTGCGTACGACAAATTTGAAGTATTAGTGAGTTTTGAATATACATCCATTGTATATTTACCATTTTTGGTCCATATTTTCTTATTTTCATATAAAAACCAAAATTATCGTGAAGTTAATTCGTTTGACTGATCGATAACCAAAAACATTTTAATTTCAGCTTTCAACGAACACAAAAAAACCTAAAAAAGATTCTTCTTACCTAGTCTAAGTTTCCATCACTCAAAGGATTCTTAGACTCGTCTTAGTGCATGCGCACTCGTTCTTCTAGGTCATCAAGCCCTCTCCGTGAGCTTGTAAACATACCTCGAAGACGTCGTAGACGTTCTGCTCCATCAGTCGTATCTGAGATACCTACTGAACCCAAAACCCCTGTCATCATGACAGAAGACCGCCCAATGAATGAGCTTCTCCAAGCACCCATTGAGGGCTATGGAGATGCCATTGTTGTTCCAGCCATCGTGGCTGACACTTTTGAGCTCAAAACCGGGTTACTGAATCTTGTAACCCAAAGCCAAATCTATGGTTTTGAGAGGGACGATCCTCATGTTCATATTCGATGGTTTAATAAGATCGCATCTACCATCAAATACAAAAATGTCCCACATGAAGCAATCAAACTTCTTCTATTCCCATTTTCCCTCGAGGGACAAGCCCGGATTTGGCTTGAAAAACAACCCCCTCGTTCGATTGAAACATGGGAGGATTTAGTTACAAAGTTTGTGAACGAATTCTATCCTCCCCACAGAACCACAAGTCTTAAAAATGAGATCATGAAATTCACACAAAGATTTGATGAATCATTTGGTGAGGCATGGGATCGTTACAAAGAATTGCTCCGCAGATGTCCGCATCATGGTTTCACCGAGTTAATGCAAATGGACACCTTCTATAATGGTTTAAGCCAATCTGACCAAGATTCTCTCAATGCCTCCGCGGGAGGTAATTTTTTGAGCAAAACCACAAAAGAAGCTTTAGCAATCATTGAAAATAAGTCTCAGGTCCGCTCTGCACGAACAAAGCTATATCAATCTCATGCTAGTGTTGGTCCTTCTACTTCATCTCCCGTGAGTACTTCTAGCACCGAAGCTAAAATTGACAAACTCACGGATGCTATTCAAGCTTTGGTTCTCTCAAACCAAAAGAAAGTCACTTTCACACAAAATCCTTCACATGCTGAAGTGAAGAAAGTGGAAGTCTGTATCACTTGTGGTGGCCCTCATGCATACTACAACTGTACTGCCACCGATGGTAGTCCTTTTGAAGCTAATGCTATAGCCGGTACTTCAAATCAAGGAGGTAATCAATACCGTCCTCAAATTGAACCAAGTTACCGTGCTAACAATTATCAAGGACCACCCGGTTTCAACCAAAACCAGAATTTGCAAAACCGGAACCAAAACCAACCTCGAATGAACCAAGGTTTTCAAAACCAAGGGAATTTCTATCCAGGACAAAATCAAAGTTTCCAAAACCAAGGAAACTTTAATCGGAACAATTTCAACAAACGAAATCATTTTCAGGGAAATGGTAATCCNCTTGAAACAAAAGCTTATAATCTTATTATCAAAGGATTAGAAGGATGTTTAGAAAGGATTGGGACTAAAAATTTTAGTGCAAAAGGTTAGGAAAAAATGTAGGATTGAACCTGTATTTATAGGCAAGAGAATCTGACAACAGGAGCGTGCCGGCCCCTTAAATGGTGGTCGGCCCCCTTAAAATTAAGGGGGTCGCCCTTACAATTAAGGGGGCCGCCCTCCTGTAACGGCCAGATTCTCTTGTCTTTTCTGGGGAAAGTTTATTTGGTGGAAATCTAACTGATTTTGGTTAAAAATTTGAATTCATGTGTTTATTATGAATTAAACATTTTCTTTTATTTACCAAAAGTGTTTTTCTAAAATACATAAAATGTTTATAACATTTTATAAAATTTGTAATGTCTAAATAAAAATCCCTTTGATCATAAAATGTATTAGACATTTGTTGATACATACCTTAAGTGATTGTTGAAGCATACTCGAGACGTTGAGATGTCGAGAGATGTTGACGTATGAATGCATGGATGATTTGTGATCACAAGTAACTAAAGCACTTTACGTTATGTGTTGTAACTTACATCTTTGTCATCATCAAAACATGAAGAGGGTGTTTAGATTAAATATATTAATATTTATGCCAACAAAAATCTATAGAGATATATCTCAGCGATTAATTGGATTAAGTTAAAGTGTTTACATTGATAAAATATTGAAGAGATTCAATATGCAAAATTTCAAGAAGGGATATTTGCCAATGCAAGAACAACATGACTTAAGTAGCAAAGTATGTGCTTCAACACCTGCAGAGGTGGCACGCATGAAGAGAGTCCCTTATGCTTCGGCTGTGGGATCTATTATGTATGCTGTGAAAAGCACAAGTCCAGATGTGGCGTTTGCTCAAAACTTGACCAGTCGATATCAGCAGAATCCAGGTGAACTCCACTGGACTGCTGTTAAGAATATTCTTAAGTACCTTAGGGCTACTAAAGATATGTTCTTGGTGTATGGGGGAAATCCGAATGCAGAACTTGATGTTACATGTTACTGCGATGCTTCCTGGAAGTGTGATAAAGATGATACGAAGTCTCAGACGGGTTATGTCTTTGTCATTAATGGAGGATCTGTGGATTGGAGGAGCAAGAAGCAGAGTACACTAGCGATGTCTGCAACATAAAGCGAGTACATAGCTGCTTCAGAAGCTGCAATGGAAGCCGTCTGGATTAGGAAGTTTGTTTCAGGGCTTGGAGTTATGCCATCGATTCAAAGGCCTATAAAAATGTATTGTGACAACTCAGCTGCAATTAGATTTTCCAATGAACCTGGGATCATGAAAGGCACCAGATATTTTCCCGATTAAATATCACTATGTTCGAGAACAAGTCAAGATAGGTGAAATCGAGTTACTCAAAGTTCACACAGATGATAACTTAGCAGATCCATTAACTAAGCCTCTACCTGGCACTAAGCTTTACAAGCTTGCTAAAGGCATAGAACTTCGTTTAGCTGATAGTTTCATGCCCATTTGTGATTAGTATTTGGATAAAGGATGTAATGCACAATTATTATTTTAATGAAATAAAGTATTGGTTATGTTTAATTATCATTGTCTTAATAATATATCATGTATTTGCATGTTTAAATCCATGAATAAATTTATTATTCTAAATGTCCGTTGTCGGTTAATGATATGGGAATATCATTAAACTAAGACAAATCTGAGGATTGGTTAGAATATACTTGAAAGTATATTGATGCGTTGACATACCAATTTCACATGATATTCAATGAATTGAATATATGACTTATCCCAACTGCATGATTTTACAATATGGGACTTGTCATTAATTGTAAATCATGTTTAAATAGTCATCCTCAGACTTGAGATACCAGATAACTGTCATGAATGTAGTGCATTTCTGTAAAACAATTTACCGCTATCCGTAACTGGTAGTTATAATGATTGTTTTCAGAAGTATTGCAAAGTTCATGGGTTATGCTTGTAGTCAAGAAAGAATTTGTTCCTTCAAATTTGTTTTGGAGTTTAATACTGCTGGGCCCCTCGTAGGGTTGACAAAATGTTTGCGTGGCCACGCTCAAAGTCTATATGGAATATGTTCAGATGTTTTGGTAATTTTGTTCGATCATAAATAACGAGAAACAGAATTATTAATAAAGAATGACTTGAACTCATGTCTTTATTAAATTGGTATTAGAAACAAAAGGATGATAATAATGATGAATCATTAAAGGTTTTTCCAGGAAACCTACCTCTAGTTGAACTAGGGGCATTGGCGTGTTGCTAGACGCTAACCAATGTCATTTTACTATTAATAGATATCCAAGTGGGAGCTCTTAAGTTTGTGGATAAATATTAATATATAAATGTCTAGAATCGAACTCGAGACCTCGGGATTGCACACATTACAAATGAGAATTATTCACTATATAAGCAAACCTAGGGATCAAACTTTGGTACCTTTTGTGCACAGACACAAACCAAAGTTTTCTTCTCTTCTTTTCTTGATATAGCAGATCGACCAAACCCCTCTTAGGGATCTTTGGATCGAATTTTTCAAAGAAAAATTCTTGTGTTCTTGTTTACTAGCATAACCTTTAATTCGTTATTAATTTGTGTGTACAAGAACGAGGTAATTACTCACTATAGTAATTATCAAGGGATCGAATGACAAAACGGTAAGGGGTTATTCATTGATCCATATAAACCCTAATTAGGGTTCATCACTTGTTCAAGTTAATTGAAGTTTGATTCTTGTTCTTGCTAGAATCAAAAGGTACGTTCTTATTTATGTTTTAGTTAATCTATTATGTGTTATACTTGATCCTACGCTTCCGCATATGTGACTACATGATTTAGTTTATTTATATGATTGTCATGATTGTTAAATTCTAACAAATACTCAAATTAAAGAAGGTGAAACTTTTGAGGTATGGATGAATTATAAGTGAACAAGAAGACAATTGAGAGAGAGTGTCTGACACACATTTTTGTCACTCTAAGCACTGGTGGTCTTCCAAGTGACAGGTTAGTTCGTTAGTGAACTAGTGTTAAAGATAATACGAAAAAGTTTTGAGTTAGGGTACAATGAGCTGAAATGGTGGATTATACTCGTTTTGTGAAAACTTTGTGCCGTTTAGGAACAAGGATAACATCTTGAGGCAAACCTACTTGAAGCATACTATGAAGGCAACTGTGGAGTATAGCGAGCATTTAAAAGGAAGATCAGAGATGAGCTTCTTTTTGTAGCATGCAACTTTGCTTTGGATGTTACTTGTGTCAAGTCATTTCCCTTGTACCAGTCCAGCATAAGCATTTTTTTCACGGCAATTTTATTGATAATGAGCACGAAGCTTAAAGAAGAAACATATTACAAAGAATTATTACAAGCAGAGATAGGGTCATTTATCCAATCAAGCTACAAAGGTTGAAAGGTTTTTGACCTGTGAAAACCCCAAGGAAAAGAAAAAGTTTTGCTGACCTCAATGAGGGTATCTTTCTGTGGTGGCTTTTCGTCGAAACAAAACTACGGTGGCATCAAACTACCAAAAGGTAGTTAGAATAATCCCATTCAGGTCCATTATGGTATTCGGCAGATTATCCAGTTTCCACCATTTTTAAACCAAACCGAGAACTTAAAAGCCAAATATCAGTGCACAAATAAGTGTTGAGGAGATTCTTTGTTGTCATCACAAACCAGGCACAACAAGGCGTGAAGATCGTTACCACGTGATTCTGGGTTAGATCGCGTAAGAAGTCTCTCGTTGATGACACACCATGCAAGGATGTTGATCTTGATAGGGACTAGCTAAAAGCTAATATACCTTCTTCCATCTAGTCTGATTACCACAGATACACAGTACATGTTGGAATGGTAAAGTGTGAAGTCCCAGTGATCATCAAAAGGAGGGCGGCAGTGGTGTTGTAGAAGACCATAAGAGTTTCCAGTTGACCCAATTCATGACCCGATCTCAGATTGCCTCTCCAAGCCCAAGTCATTAAATCCATTGAGCAGCCTACATCTCTCATTGATGAGACAGTTTTTGTTGGATTCCGATGAGTAAAGTCTAGCAAAACTAGTCTTTAAGCAAGTATTACCAGACCAAATGTCGTCCCATAATCTAAAGTTACCACCACTACCGACTTTTTTTTTGAAAATCACATGCAAATCAATATTGGTTTTGAGAATGTTGCGGTTTAATGACAAAATATTTGTCGAGGGACTAGGGGGCAGACAATTTAAAGATGATTCTTCCAAATCCATACCACCATCTGAACAGCAATTTTCGTTAAAAAACAAATGTCTGAATCAGATGGATTCCCATAACTTAGTTCACAGTTTTTAAAGATTAAAGCTATGAGCCTATGACTAACGAGGATGTAAGTAATATTTCATGGCGTAATAGTAGTCATTTATGATCTGGAAGACAAAGTTACACGGTATTTAGAAAAGAATGGTATGCAGGTACGACAGCCCACCTTTACCAGCAAGAATTTTTTGTCACTAGGCTCCTCCCAAAATGGGGTAGCGGTGGCACTTGGCAGGTGGTTAGAATACTGCTATCGGAGTGAACCGTACTTTACGTCAGATGATTCAAAAATGTGGACAGGTTAAAAACAATGGATCAAATTTCCGTTCATTGTTGTCGAAGCATGGGGGATTAAGGTGTGAGATGGTAGGATCTGGGTCGTTCATTTGGGTCAGTTCCTGATTGATTTGGGTCATTTCGGGATTGATCGATGATTTGTTTCTGCTATGTCTAAAGTTGTTGGGGATTAGACTTAAAAACAGTGGATCTTAGTGATTTTTCAAGTGTTGGTCAATATGGGTGGCTAGGAATGCTAAAGTGTTTAAAGGAAATGATGGTGTTTTAGAAAATAATGTCAGTGAGTTATTCTATAATTTTAGCTGAACTGGAAGGCGTTTATCAAGTGAAAGAAAAAAAAAGTTTTTTTTCAGCGAATTAATAATAGTATGCGATGAAGCTATGGCGTGTGTGAATAAAGCAGTTGATTCTCCTTAGTGGGCTGACGAGTTGACAATGATCTAGTTGCTAATAATATAAGGAAGACAAATGTTGAGGCAGATGTTGCTGAGAAACAGAGCAAATCGACATCAAAGACTTTGGTTTTACTGATGCAATGCAGTAGAAGCCTAAGAGTATAGTGCAGGTTAGAGGTGTATATTGCTATAACAGGTTTGTTGGGATAAAGATCCTCTAATCTATTGTGATTCAGGCTTCACCATTTTAATCAATGTGTTTTTCATTTCAGTAATCAACTCTAAGAGAAGTTGAACCCTGTAATTGATTATGCTGATATAAGTAATTTTACCAAACCGTATTGAAAGATTAGCCATTTATGAAGAGGAAGAAAAAGCTACATATAGGAGTTTCACAGGAGCTGTACGGAGGGACCAACCAATAGCAGCCAGGGATCAGAGTAAGGCTCCACCAAAAGTAAGGCAATGGCGTTGGCAGATGCTACTCAAAAGGATCCCAACAAAAGTTTGATAATGGAGTGTGCTTGATTACATCAGATGAAACAAAAGGTATGTTGGGTTTAGTTTACACTCCCTTGTACAGTTCTGAATAGCAATTGTCGTTAAAAAAACAAATGCTGTGAATCAGAAGGATTCCCGTAACTTAATTCAGTAACTTTTCTAAGATTGGTCAATAAAGGTATGGTGTAAACAATGTGCTATAACTATAAGGCAGTCAAGGATTGGTCAATAAAGGGCTCTTATTGGATTACAGATGTCACATAATTTATTATGCAGATACATATGAACATCTTTTGCCAATTCATGTAGAGCTGTATGGAGGTACGACAACCCACCTTGGTTTATAGTTACTGGGCTCCTCACAAAGGATATAGTGTTGGCATATGGTTAAAATGCTGCTATTAGACTGAAGTGTGTTTTACGTCAGATGATGCAAACTGCCCACAATGTGGAGTTGGTTCAAAAGCAGTGGAACAAATTTCCATTCATTGTGTTGAGGCATGGAGAATTTGGTGTGAGATGGTAGGATCTGGGTCGTTCATTTGGGTAAGTTTGGGATTTATTGATAATCTGTTTCTGCTATGGCTAAAGTTGGATAAGGCTAAAAAAACAGTGATTTTAGTGCTTTTTCCAGTGTTGGTCAATATGTGTTGGTTGGAAACTTGGAATGAATAAGTGTATAAAGGTAGAAATTGTAACTAAATGAATCATGAGTCAACTTTTAATAGTAATATGAAAACATACGAGTACAAATCGTAACACAATTTCAAGGGATCTAAGAGCCGACAGTTACAAGACATGCTCAAATCATTAATTTATCACTCTTATCTTATCCTTATATTGCCATGTAAACTCAAGATGCAACTACATATGGTCGCAGAAATAACTATGGTAAAAACATACTACATCATTGCAGAAACCATATATCTATGTGTAATACTAAATTGCACAATGACTGAAAAACTGAACATAATAATACAATTTGAGCAACATAAAAAGGGCACTTGACTTTATATATACAGAAACGGCCTTGATCACAATTCATAAAGCACAAAAATCAATATCCGAGAATTTCAAGAATGAACAAGCCAATAAGTCTAACAGCATCAACCAAGTACGCTTATAAGAAACAAACTCATAAATAAGTACTCACAATAATCAAAAATGAACAATGAGTACAATAATCAGAAAATCAAACAAACAAAATAAACCTAAAAACACAGCATTTTCATTCATTCATTAAAAACAAACATCAATTTTCGATTTACATCAATTTCAAGTTCTTAACCAAACACCCAAAACCTATCCAAACACTACCCAGATCTAACTAAACAAACAATTTTCATTAACCGCTGGTGAACTTGGTGACAGCCTTGGTACCTTCAGAGACGGCGTGTTTGGCCAATTCACCAGGAAGAACAAGACGAACAGCGGTTTGAATCTCACGAGAAGAAAGAGTGTTCTTTTTGTTGTATCTAACAAGCTTAGAACTCTCAGCAGCCAATTTCTCAAAGATGTCATTAATGAATGAATTCATTATTCCCATAGCTTTGCTTGAGATACCAATATCAGGATGGACTTGTTTCAAAACCTTGAAGATGTAGATCTTGTATGTCTCCACCGACTTCTTGTGCCTCTTCTTCTTCTTGTCCCCTGACGTGTCCTTTGCTGGGAGCTTCTTCTCTGCTTTTGGTTTTGGTGCCTTCTCTGCTGCTGGCTTCTTCTCCGCCGCTGGTTTCTTCTCTGCTGCCTTTGGTGCCATTTTTTAGGATTGAAAAGATGTTTGTGTTTTTTAAAGGTGTTTTTTACTGTGTGTGATGAGATGATGAGAATGAAGTAAATGTGGGGTTGGGTTATATAGGGTGTGGAGGTGGGATTTGATTGGTGGGTTTGGTGTCACGCGGATCGGGGATGTTGGCCGTTGGATTGTGAAATGTTTTTAGACGGTTGAGATTGAGGATCGAGTTATTTGTTGTGAAATGAAATTTGAAAGAGTTGTAAGGGTGCGTTTGGTATGAGGCTTTTAATGAGCAGTAATGGGCTCAAAGTAAAAAACTTTGTTTGTTATGTATCCGTGGGTTTTAAAATAAGGCTTCACACTCTTAAAAGTGGGTTTTCCAAAATCCTGATGAAGAGCCCAGGTTTTAACATATCTTTGCTGCCAAAAAAATTTCAACCACTAGTTTTATGTTCCTTTTCTATTCTTCTCTTAAATGGTTTTGTCTTCATACGACAGAGCAGGACCCACAGCTAAGAATGAGTTACAAAATCTGTAAGAAACCAAACATGAATTTTGATATAAAAATAATTAATCCTAAACTGCCCGGTTATAACCCTAAGCCTACAGTGAATTTTTACTTTGTACCAAACACACCCTAAGATTAGGAGTCTCTTTGTTAAAAGTATTATCTTTAACTAGTTTTAGATCACCGTAGATGCGGGGTTTGTGCATTAAATTTTGGTAGTGTATTTTAGACATAAGTAGTACTTTTTAAACATTAACTAATATTTACCAGCAGTTATAATATTTAATCAAAAACATTTTTTAAATAATCATTATTTATTAAACAACATGAATTTCTCACATTTTCTATAAGAATCATGTTAATATAAATTTAACTCAATATATCCATATAAATTTAAAAAATAATAAAATAATAAATAAATAAATAAAACCTTTCATCATAAACAGTTGCATTTTTACTTTGTAACCTAACATTTACCCGTCTGAAATATAAATTCACCCATCTGCATCATTTCCAAAAATAAGATGCGTGTTGTATAATGTTTTAAAAACATAATTATCTTCGTCGATATCTTTTATATATTTAAATTATGTTACGTGATAAGTTCTAAATTTGTATAGTCTTTGATTGGCCTTGATATGTGCTTTTTACACATATCTTCCTTCCATTTTCCGAACCAAACCAAACCAAAACACCTGAAAACGACCAATAATGTTAAAAATATCATTGGAGTTTTTTTTTTAAGCGTTCAGTTGCAAAAGATTGAAAACAAACGAAAAAACTTAGCAAAATTGCAAAATTGTCAAAACAGTCCTGCAATTTCAAAAATGTCAGAAATGGTCCCTAGGGTTTTAAACTTTGGAAAATCACATTTTTGGTCTTTGGTTTATCAAAGATGGCAAGTTTGGTCCTTGTGAGCACTTTGAAAAAAGTACCATTTCAATCCCTTATGTTTGGTCAAATTACATTTTTGGTCCTTGATATTTGCTACTACCAAACGGACCTGTTTTGTTATTTTAAACCCAAAACAACCTAGCCCCAACACAATACAAGCCCAATACCAATCCTGGCCCAACATCCATAATAATAAAAACTTTACCCACGTTTTTATTTAATCCCACCAGTCAAACCCCCAGTCAACCTCCACCTTTCCCTCCTCCACTTGGTACCTGCTACCTTTTCACCACCATGCTTCCACCTCAACATCACCAAGCCTTGTCCCCCCAACCTTAATAAACATCCAAAGTGCATTAATTGTTCCTAAAATCTCTCCAAGCAATCCCAACTGCCCACTTTGACAAAAATGGCGCCAAAAGTAAATTCAAAGGTTAAGATTCATTTGAGTGATCCAATGGCTCAGAAAAGGTGTGGGAAAGTGAGAAAAAACTGCTCAAGCCTATAAAAGTGAAGAAAAGAAGAGAGAAGTAGTTAGTTAGTTAGTTTTAGTGTTAGCCCGTTATTGTAATTCTAAAGTCATGTAACGCTTTTCTTTGTGCTTTAATTTTAATAGCTTAGTTTCACTTATGTAATCTGATTTAAAATTTAATATAAGTTCTAGTCTCACTTCAAGGTTATTCTCAATTTTCAGTTTCTATGTCATATTAAGGATTTTACAAAAACCTTGTTTTAACCTTTTTCATCTGTTAACTAAGTTCCTTTAAGTTCAATAATATCTTTAGTGAATTTAAATTAGTTCACCACTGTTTTAATGGCAAAATTGCAAATAGTCAATGAAAGTCAAAGGAGCAGGGGTAATGAAGAACATGGGTATTCAGTAGTGGTTTATGGTTGTTTTGGAGTGGATTAAGCCTATCTAAAGATAGGCTTTGGTTGGAGGTTAACCCTATTTCAGTTAGGGTTCCAAATTTGTAAGACCTTATTTCATTTTGTAAGCATAGTATAATAGTAACTGTTGAATTAGCTTGCATATATATAGCTGGCTTGTTTGATGTTTGTTTTTACTCATATTCATGTTTTGAATGATTAAATGATCTAGTATAGTCATGTTATAGTTGTCACTAATTAGTTATAGTATAGAATTGTAAACTGCCTTGTTATTGCATTTTGTGTTGTAGTGGTGATTAGTTGTTATGATTTGTGTTCCTGAGCTTATATTAGTCTATTGCATCAGAAAATGTTGTTGATTGTTGGTTTGGGAGGTTAAATCTCACTATTCTTCTTAATAGTTCAAATCTGCTACTTTAAGGGGTGTTTGGAAGAAGTGGTTGTTCTAAGTTGTTGTTGTTATTAGAGGTTAAGGTCTGTTATTCCATTGTCCTTAAGCTCAGAATAGCTCAAATTAATCATTTCTTTGGTCACTTTCTCAGAAAAAGTCAAAATTGGACATTAATTCCACCAACAGCTTAACTGTTGTGGATTTGGCAATTCAAGCCTTTGATTTCAGCTTAGATTTTGTTAACAAGGCTCATTTTAGCTTCCATTAGTGCTAATATAACACAATCAATCATCTAAGCTCAGTTTAAGTTCATAAAAGTCAACTTGTGCAAAATTAGAAAAAGTCAACATTGCATACACTCAGAAATGGGGCAATATTCACATGAAGGTGTAGGATTCATTAATGGTTGAAAATACAAAATATTTGTTGTTTTACAAACTTAGGCAGCTTGTTGATCATAACCAAAACAAAATTTTCCATTTGAAAGTCATTTGGTCGTTTGAATTTGATCCTAAAGTGGGCTGTTTGAGATTTTGCCTCCCCTGCATCCAGGTTTTTGAGAAAATTCATTTGATCATAAGTTGGTCATTTCTTGACCAATGAATGTGATTGTTGTTGCTTTGAGTAGGCCCCTAGGTAGTGTTTAGGACTTAGGTTTTAGATTTCACTAGATTGCCTTTTAGATTGCTTATTTTGTGTCTTATTTTGATCCTTTTAACTGTTGCTGCTGTGTTGTTCTTGTTCTTGGTTTTCATGAATCTGAGCTTGTTGATTGTGCTAGTTGTTCTTGATTCTGTGGTGATCCGTGTTCATTGTTGTTCTTGTTGCTGTGATTAGTTTTTGTATTGCTTAAACAAGCATTAAGCTTGTTTAAGCTTATTTGATTTGGAGCTTGTTTAATCTTATTTGATTTGGTGCTTGTTTAAGCTTATTTGGTTTGTATTGCTTAAAAATCTGTTCTAATCAAGAAGTTGTTCAAGTTTTTGAATCTGTTTTCCTAGGGTTGAGATTAGTTAGTGTTTGTGTTAAGTTAAAAACAAAAAGAAAAATAAAAAAAAGATAAAGTGCATAAAGTGGGATTCGAAACCTGGTCACTGGGTTCACACAGACACAACACCAACGCCAAGCACCATCTCCCCTAAGGGGGTTTTCAGTTATTTTTCTTCCCTGTTTTTATTTATAGTAGTAACTGTTCATTTTGCTTATTTAAGCTTAATTAGCTTATTTTTCTGCTTATTTATAAACACTTTGGGTTTTTCATAATTTTCTTATGCCTCTGCTAGTATAAAGTATTTATAGAAAAAAATTCAGATTTATTTAAATTAGTTTAGTATTTATAATAATTAAATCTAGTTTATTTAGCAATTAATTAATAATAATTATTTAAATAGTCTAATAAATATTTTTCTTTTTCCAATAATTTTCTTTTATCATTAGGTTTGTAAAAGTAATTTTCATATCCGTAAGCTTTTTATTTCTTTAAACTCGCGTTTTATTTTGTACATTAACGTAATTTTAAATTAACTTTCGCGTTTTTAGATTTTAAACGTTTCTAGCTAATTTCCTTTCACGTTCTAGTTCTTTTAGCTTATTTAAGCTATTCCTTTTATTCCTTAGTGTAAGATCAATCATA
>LBNU01038548.1:37667-55421 GCA_014162995.1 Artemisia annua
ATAAGAAAGTTCACTATATATGGTATATAGTTGTTACAATTTTAATATAGAATATCCGAAATTTGGGGTGGGTTTGTCCTACGTCCGTCTGACATGTTAGCTGAGCCCCACCCAAGGCCCTTTGTTGATAGGAATGAGGATTTTGATTGGCCCAGAAACAGTCAACAAAGTCAACCAAGATGGTATTTGGCAACTCAATCAACTATCTAAGGGTCAATGCAAAATCCAAGGAGTTTAGATATTCCCGGTCGTTTATTCCCCAGGTGAGGTGTGAATTGTATTAAAACGGATTCGTGATCGAGTGATTATGAACGGGAAATGGTTACGTTTAAATTAAATTTACGTAAACGTACTAAATAAAACGTGAATTCTGGCCAATATAAATCCCACGGATGTGAAAATTATATTTTTGGAATCCAAATGACAAAATAAAATTATTGGAAAAAGAAAATAATTTATTAGACTATTTAATTAATTATTATTAATTAATAACTATTTAAATACTAATTAAACTAATTTAAATTAAAATAAATAGTAAATGAACAGCGATAATTCTAAAACTTTTTATCAAAATACTTATTAGCATACTAAAGCTGGGAAAAAAAATAAAAAGTGTGAAAAGCTTATAAATAAGCTGTAAAATAAGCTGTTAAGCTTGTATAAGCTTATTAGGACTACTATTAGTATATAAATAAATATGGTAAACTAAAACACATAAACATACATAGGGGAGATGGTGCACGGGTCCTTTTGGTTTTGTCACTAGTAACCACAAGGTCCAGGGTTCAACTCCCACAACTGGACAATTTCTTTTTTTTTTATTTTTCTATTTGATTTTATTTTACACATACATTTTACTACTAATAACAAACAACTTTTATAAAGGAAATATTTTTAGAACTTAAAATTAAGCACTGTGGAAGCTTTTAAGCACCACAATAAGTTTATTAGATTAAAAATGAAATTTAGACTTTGAAAAAGCTTAAAATAAGCTAACAACTGTGAACCAAAAGCAAAACAAGATACAAACAAGTGAGATGGACTTATAAGAAGCCAAAGAAAAGAGAAAAGCTCATTGAATAAGCTGAAAGCAACAATAAGCAATCCTAAGTACCACTGAAACCAAAGCAGGCCTGCAGTGGACTTGTAGGCCCTATTGAGCTTATCAAATAAGCTAGAAAATGGAAGTTAAGCCCTGAACCAACAAGCTGGGTTGGTGAGCTTCTCAAGGAAACCAAAATTTCACATTGGGACCCACTCACAAGCTCTGAAAGAGCTTATGAAGGGTGCTTCACACACTGATGACTCAGTGTGGAGGGCTCAGTGGAAAGAGATTGGAGGCTAAAATAAGCACTGTAAATAAGCATATAGTTGGAAAATAGACACATGAAAATATAGCTGGCCAGGAGGGCTTTCTAAAAATGCAAAAAACTCTCAATAAGCTCTAATATTGAACAAGTACAGAGCTTATGAAAATGGCTCAAAAGCTAAACTTACCCTGAGCAGGTCAGTTATCATGAAAATAGGCACAAATAAGCAGACATTTAAGCAGTAAAAAAATTCTAAAAATAAACTAAAAATAGTCTAGTAAAGATGAGCTACCAAAGTTCAATATTCCAAAATCTCACAAGCTGAAACTTAAAAATGAACCCATGAAAAATCTAGCAAGTTTTATGAAACTAACTAAACAAGAACTTGTTGACTTTTTAAGAACAACACTTATTTTGACTTTATTGAGATTTAAACTTAATTTATTGACTGATTAAGTAATAATAAGCTATAAGGTGACTAAAATAAGCTAACTTAACAACTAATGAGGTGATATGATGAAAACTTGAACTTGAAATTCTAACAGTTAATACACAGTAAGATTGAAAGCAATTTTTTGACTTTTATCAAAATGTTACTGGTTTTTATGGCTTAAATGAGATATACGGACCTAATATGACTTATGTAAACAATAAACAACAACTGGAAAGGTCTGGGACACAGTGGATCACACTGATCCAAACACTACCTTAGTTTGACTGAATTTATGATTTCAAAGCAAATAACAGATTAAGACCACAAAACTGATGCATAATGACATATTATGCTATGCTAAACTGATATGAACACTTAAACACCAACAATAACAACAAAATACTTAAAATCACAAAGATGCTAATATTAAAGTGAAATCTAGAAAACTAAGCAGCTATTGATTTTAAAGAACAACATGGTTCAACTCCCACAACTGGACAATTTCTTTTTTTTTTTTTTTTCTATTTGATTTTATTTTACACATACATTTTACTACTAATAACAAACAACTTTTATAAAGGAAATATTTTTAGAACTTAAAATTAAGCACTGTGGAAGCTTTTAAGCACCGCAATAAGTTTATTAGATTAAAAATGAAATTTAGACTTTGAAAAAGCTTAAAATAAGCTAACAACTGTGAACCAAAAGCAAAACAAGATACAAACAAGTGAGATGGACTTATAAGAAGCCAAAGAAAAGAGAAGAGCTCATTGAATAAGCTGAAAGCAACAATAAGCAATCCTAAGTACCACTGAAACCAAAGCAGGCCTGCAGTGGACTTGTAGGCCCTATTGAGCTTATCAAATAAGCTAGAAAATGGAAGTTAAGCCCTGAACCAACAAGCTGGGTTGGTGACCTTCTCAAGGAAACCAAAATCTCACAGTGGGACCCACTCACAAGCTCTGAAAGAGCTTATGAAGGGTGCTTCACACACTGATGACTCAGTGTGGAGGGCTCAGTGGAAAGAGATTGGAGGCTAAAATAAGCACTGTAAATAAGCATATAGTTGGAAAATAGACACATGAAAATGTAGCTGGCCAGGAGGGCTTTCTAAAAATGCAAAAAACTCTCAATAAGCTCTAATATTGAACAAGTACAAAGCTTATGAAAATGGCTCAAAAGCCAAACTTACCCTGAGCAGGTCAGTTATCATGAAAATAGGCACAAATAAGCAGACATTTAAGCAGTAAAAAAATTCTAAAAATAAACTAAAAATAGTATAGTAAAGATGAGCTACCAAAGTTCAATATTCCAAAATCTCACAAGCTGAAACTTAAAAATGAACCCATGAAAAATCTAGCAAGTTTTATGAAACTAACTAAACAAGAACTTGTTAACTTTTTAAGAACAACACTTATTTTGACTTTATTGAGATTTAAACTTAATTTATTGACTGATTAAGTAATAATAAGCTATAAGGTGACTAAAATAAGCTAACTTAACAACTAATGAGGTGATATGATGAAAACTTGAACTTGAAATTCTAACAGTTAACACACAGTAAGATTGAAAGCAATTTTTTGACTTTTATCAAAATGGTACTGGTTTTTATGGCTTAAATGAGATATACGGACCTAATATGACTTATGTAAACAATAAACAACAACTGGAAAGGTCTGGGACACAGTGGATCACACTGATCCAAACACTACCTTAGTTTGACTGAATTTATGATTTCAAAGCAAATAACAGATTAAGACCACAAAACTGATGCATAATGACATCTTTTATATAATAAAAGAATTACATCATTTTGGAGTTTTTTTGACAAAACAATCTTAGTGAAAAAAAAATTGGACCAATAGGAATGCTCGATTTTGACACATAGGCGAAATTGAGCAATATGATTGGCCAATAAAAAGTCAAAATTGAATTGATTTTGGTCAAACTTTAATAAATTTGGTGGAGAATTTGATTGAGGAAAAAAACACATAAAAATATAGGTGTCAAATTTATGAAAATAAAAACTTAAAAAAAGAGGAGGTAATTAATAAAACATTAGTGGTTGAATTTTAAATATATTATATGGAATTAAGTATAAAATTAAAAATCTCCATGTTTTTTGATAACTTTAGATAATAAACAAATAACACCTTACACTTTATACCCCCTACACTTTATAATGTGAACTTTGTTTACAGTTACATGAGTATTAGTATTGGTTTCATCCATTAAATTTATAAAATTTTATAAATGTACGAATTAGTTTTAATATACTTTAAATACTTTCTAAAATAAATATTAGTTTTAAAATTTTATCTACTAAATATCTTTTTACTATATACGTTAAATATAATAAGAACTCATGTTATCCTATTTAAAAGTTTAATCTATACGTACACGNCCCATGAAAAATCTAGCAAGTTTTATGAAACTAACTAAACAAGAACTTGTTGACTTTTTAAGAACAACACTTATTTTGACTTTATTGAGATTTAAACTTAATTTATTGACTGATTAAGTAATAATAAGCTATAAGGTGACTAAAATAAGCTAACTTAACAACTAATGAGGTGATATGATGAAAACTTGAACTTGAAATTCTAACAGTTAATACACAGTAAGATTGAAAGCAATTTTTTGACTTTTATCAAAATGTTACTGGTTTTTATGGCTTAAATGAGATATACGGACCTAATATGACTTATGTAAACAATAAACAACAACTGGAAAGGTCTGGGACACAGTGGATCACACTGATCCAAACACTACCTTAGTTTGACTGAATTTATGATTTCAAAGCAAATAACAGATTAAGACCACAAAACTGATGCATAATGACATATTATGCTATGCTAAACTGATATGAACACTTAAACACCAACAATAACAACAAAATACTTAAAATCACAAAGATGCTAATATTAAAGTGAAATCTAGAAAACTAAGCAGCTATTGATTTTAAAGAACAACTATGCAAATTTAAGCAACAACTTAACTTCAAAACACTAAGTAAAGATAAAACCACATAAATAATCAACACTTGAATATTAAGAAGCAAAAAAAAATGATAAACAAGCTTACAACTGAGTCCTATCTGAGAATCAAGAACCACATATCAAGAACCATCCTAATAGCTTCCCATGAAGCCTCTATACCAGGGCCATCCAAACTCAACCATGCTTCACTGTTCATTCATCTTCTTGAGTTATTTTTTTATTTTTCATTGATTTTTTAGCTATTTTTTAAGTATTTATGTAATTTAAAGCTAAACTGATTTAAACACTTTGAAAGCTTTTAATAACTTGTAAATGAGCTAAAAGAAACTTAATGGAACATGTTTTAACAACATTTAACAAGAATTAAGCAAATTTGTCAATTTTGCTTAAAAATGCTAAAACTGAATTCACAAAAGAAAGCTTAAAATTGATGATTAACACAGGTTTAAATTACACTAAAATAGTTGAAATTACATTTAGAAAGCAAAGATAACGACTGAAATTGCAAACTACACTAAGTCGACATTAAACCTACACTAACTAAACTAATTTTACTACTACTTTTACTACTCTGCTCCTTTTCTTCTTTATAGAGGTTCCTTGGGTCCTTCTGAATAAATCCCACTTTAATTCTCAGCCTTTGGATCACTGAAACTCATCTTGGCCATCGAATTTACTTTTGGCGCCAAAAAGTCCCATTCACTGCTAGAGGTTGAGTGTTTGGTGAAGAAGCTTTAAATGCTTCTTGGTTTATTGGTGAGGTGGTAGGGAGTGGTTAGTGAGCTAGGGTGGTGAGGTGGAAAGGTGAAAACCAGTGATGGTTTTGATGGTGAGGTGGAGGTGATGGCTGGTGGTGGTTTGGGAGGGAAATGGGTTTGACTGGGTCAAACCCAATATATACTAACGGGGTTGTTTATTTGGGCTTTGGTGGACATGGGCCTGGTATATATTTAAAGGGTTATTGGGTTTGGTTTATGTGTTGGGTTAAATATTAAAGGGTTAGGTTGTGGTGTATATTAAACATAAGCCCAAGGACCATTTATGTAATTTTCTGGATTTTGAGGGACTGGAAATGAAACTTCTCCAAAGTTATCATAGGGGTAAATCTTGCCACGTTTCAAACATATAAGGACCATAGTTGAATAATTTCCTAAAAATTACATTCCCGGGGGTATTTTCTGACAAGTTTGAAACTTGAGGGACTTGTTTTGTCAATTCTTGAAAATTATCATTCAAGGACCAATATTGACAAATTTTGATTTCCCAAGGACCTTTGTTGACTTTTCTTCCAAAATAAACCTTTAGGGACTAATTCTGCCAAAGTTGAAACTTGAGGGGCCATTTCTGCCAAATGTTGAAAATTGCAATCCAAGGGTTGAAATTGTCATTCCATGATTCCTGGGGTATTTAAATATATACTAACGGGGTTGTTTATTTGGGCTTTGGTGGACATGGGCCTGGTATATATTTAAAGGGTTATTGGGTTTGGTTTATGTGTTGGGTTAAATATTAAAGGGTTAGGTTGTGGTGTGTATTAAACATAAGCCCAAGGACCATTTATGTAATTTTCTAGATTTTGAGGGACTGGAAATGAAACTTCTCCAAAGTTATCATAGGGGGTAAATCTTGCCACGTTTCAAACATATAAGGACCATAGTTGAATAATTTCCTAAAAATTACATTCCCGGGGGTATTTTCTGACAAGTTTGAAACTTGAGGGACTTGTTTTGTCAATTCTTGAAAATTATCATTCAAGGACCAATATTGACAAATTTTGATTTCCCAAGGACCTTTGTTGACTTTTCTTCCAAAATAAACCTTTAGGGACTAATTCTGCCAAAGTTGAAACTTGAGGGGCCATTTCTGCCAAATGTTGAAAATTGCAATCCAAGGGTTGAAATTGTCATTCCATGATTCCTGGGTTATTGTTGTTGACTTTTCTTCAAAATAATTCTTCCAGGGACCATTTTTGATAATTCTTGAAAGTTTAGGGACTGATTCTGCCAATTATGCAAACTTTGTTCGTTTTTCATCAGTTTTGCACCTGAAACATACAAAAACACAATCCAGGGATATTGTAACATTATATGGTCTATTTGGATGTGTTTGGCCGTGTTTGTGGGTTTAAATAAGGTCAAATATATGTGTTTTTAGACACATATCAGTCTTAAATCAGAAAATAGTAGTTCAACATAAAAGGATTAAGAAATGGTTAAACATATTGAATTTTTATATTAATGTGATACGTGTTGAAAGGTTTCTTTGCACACATTTCGCTATGGTTTTCCGCACCATGTTACTTGTACCTTTATTTATGCTATTTTTGTTTTCTTGATAGTGTATTTAACTAATAAAACTATTTCGTTAGCAATGCAAAGCCATCAGAAACAAAGAAACCAACTTATTGATAATATTAACCCATCAGAAATATAATAAAAATAAATTTGCCCAATCATAATCGTTTCCAAATATAAGATGCATGTTATAGAATGTTTAAAAAGTCATAGTTACTCCGTCGATATATGTTCTATATTTAAATTATGTTACGTGATAAGTTCTAAATTTGTATGGTATGTATATATTTCTTTTTAAATTTGAATGTAACACTTTTCCATCTAAAGAAACTTATGCAATTTTTTTAAAATTAAATCTAACCCATTCTTAGGATAATAATATCTATAATTAAGTAGATATTATAAAAAATTGATATACGAACATAAATTAAATGTTAAACCTACAAATTTAGATTTGTACCTACTTTCTAAACAAAAATCATTGCACATGTATCATATTAAACCCGCAGAAATATAATACATGAACAACTCATTGTTCATCAGAAACGGTTATGGCCTTAAGTCAGAAACCAGTCGTTCAACAGACAACGATTAACAACTGATTAAACATATTAAATTTTTGTATTTATGCTATATTTTATTTCTTGATGGTGTATTTAACTAATAAAACTAGCTCATAACCTGTGTTCAACACGGGCTTTGATAGTAAATAATTAAAGTTAACCCAAAAATTTGACTTTAAGAAATTATATGTAACATATAACATGTGGATAATTTGCACAAATGTAAGTTTTGAATACTAAAGCAAATAATAACAATTTGCTTACAACTTTGAAAAGGTTATTTCAACCAGAACAAATATTTATAGTTAATTACATCTTAAAACTTGAAGAGTTCGCTTAACATCTATTGTGTGGTTCATAGAAAACGACATTCTAATCATATTGATTTGTAAAATTTGTAGAATAAGCATTGTGCACCAAAAGTATACAACAAAACCGTAATCCTGATAAATCCAAATGCAGTATGTTACTTTATAGTTTTGTCAACTGCAATCGTTTCATTTTTGCATGAATACATATACTGTATGATTCATACACTTTTGCTCCTACCGTCAAAATTATGACTAACACAAAGTTTAATAGTATCACTGACATAAAATCTACTACATACTCCAACATGAAAAAAGTACTTCCATAAATTAAGAAACATCTTATACATTTTCATCGAATGATTCCATCACAAAAGTAAATTTAAATTACACATATCTTAGTATCTCTACAAATTCTGAAGGACTTCCTTGTAAACTACATTAGTTGTAGTGCTCATAAGCTTACCATCATTATCACAAACTAATACCTTTAAGCCTTTTTTACTTTTTACTCTAGACACGGCGACATATATATGTCCATGAGTGAAAATAGGGCGCGCTAAGAATAAACCAACACGTGCGAGAGATTGCCCTTGACTTTTATTAATTGTCATTGCAAAGCATACAACAATAGGAAACTGTTTTCTAACCACTTTGAACGGTATTCTCTTATACGAAGGATTCATCTTTTGTCTAGTAATCAAAGTTGTATCACCAATATTACTCCCTATAATAAACAGTTATGTGAATGATGCAGGTTTTATTGACCAGGTCTTAATATTTATGTTAGCTCGATTACCTAAGGTCTACCTATTTGCACTAACAGATAGAGAATCCGGTCGCGTGTAGACTAGTAAATGATAAAACTGAGGTCGTCCAAAGAGGTGCTTAGCCGATCATATTAAATTCAACACTCAATTCAATGTTTACAAAAGCCATGAATTCTAAATGTAAATTAAAATATGAAAAATTAAAACTTATGGTGTTGTAGGCGTGATCTCTCCCTTGGAAATGCTTCGTATGCTCCTGTAGAATGCCCTCCGAAAAGCTCCCAACGATCTCTGAATTTCTGTGAGAAAGTTGTATGACAAATGCATAAATTAGGGTTGTATTTATAGGCTCGACATAGCTACGGCTTAGCTTCAAAAGAGTGTTAGTCGTAGCTAGTGTAATCTTGAAAAGATCTTATCCAGAAGCAATAGTTACGGCGTAGTTGGTGTAATGTGTTACGCCGTAACTTCAATTATGGTTACTTCTACGTCGTAGTCTTCAGTGTTGCTACGACGTAGCTTGACTCTTAGATCTTGGATTACTCTCATAGTCGTTGTTATGCCGTAACTCCATAAACTTGTTACGGCGTAGCCTTAAATTCGAGGGATTCTTCATAAATTCAGATAGTTACGGCGTAACTCAGAATTATCGTTACGCAGTAGTTATTGGTCTGCGTTGACTTTGGTCTTCATATTTGAATTCCTAGCTACGGCGTAATAGAGAGTGTATGTTACGTCGAAGCTTCTTCCAGCATACTATAAATGTGTATTTTTTTGCAAGTTCTTTCTAATTTCCACATCTCTTTAGCTCCTATGCTCATTTGTGACTTGGATACAAAATATAACGAAATCAAAGTATATATATCCACATAATAAGTATAATTAATGAGCATATTAGGGGGAAATTGACACTTAAATATCATGATTATTTGACGTCATTGATGCGTAGGTTTTGCAACCTTGCAATAGGTTTTACTTCTCAAGGGATCTTGAGAAGCTTGCAATCCCCACCAGGCAATGTACCTGACCGATGTAGTATAGTGAAGTGGCAAGTACTGGGGGATTGATCGTTCTCTCGGGGAATAGTGTCGTTAGGATTGAAAACTACTCTAATTAGGTCTAAGGATGAGGGATGATTCTTTTTGTATTTTTATATTTTATGGAAAGCAAGTAAAAATCTCGGGTATTGGAAGAGTGGGCGGAATTAGTTGCTAGTCAATAACCCAAATAACTACAAATGCAATTAAAATAAAATAGCAAGAAAATAAATGGTTGTGAAACTTATATGGAGAAAAGTGTGTTTACTTAGATTTCACTACTCCCTAGCTATCTTTTACCAGTTAATTAGTTTGTTACAATTGTGTGGATGACGGGTTGTATTCCTTAATACCATTTGTAGGGCCGTGTACGATCTTCCCTAACTCTATAAGCGCAAACTTCATTATATAGTGACGCGTTTAGTATCCAAACCATGAAATCACTAGTAATTACTTATGCATGAAATACAATCAAATAATTGTAGTACACATCCGATTCATGTTTTTTAAGACGTTCAAGCAAGTCACCAATTAGAAGTTAGCCAGTTTTCTTAAGCCTAACATCGATATTACCCACCCACAACAATTAATAACAAACCAACGACAAGTAATCAATAGCTAGGTTTCATTAGATCTAAGCAAACACAAGAGAAACCTAGCCTAGCATGTTCATGTAAAGACAAGCATAAGATATAATCAAGCAACACATAGACATATTGATTGATTTGATGGAAGACTTATCTTTAATTAACCATGGATGAAATAAGGGTGAAAAACCCTTGAAAAAGGCAGTAAATTCGACCTAGGGTTTATCCCTAAAGTTCTCCCAAAAGTTGCACCCTTTAATGAAAGAAAATCCTAAAATATATATAGAAAATACATCCTGACGGCGTCAGGTTATAAATCCTGACGCCGTCAACCCGCCGTGTCTAGGGTTATCGGATCACCTAGATCCACTTCTGACGCCGTCACCCTTAAAACCTTCTGGACCGTCTCTATTTAGTGTTACACCTGACGGCCTGGACTTTGTAACACCTGACGCTGTAAGGTGTAAACTTCTCAACTCTTCTTCAGGGTGTCTGGTAATGTCAAAATCCAACTCCTTTGTCTTCAAGTGACGGTGTCAGCTTGTAACTCCTGACGCCGTCAGGTAGGAATTCCAGCTTGATTTGAGACTTTGTCATTTTCTTCACTTTTATGCTCCAAAAACGTCCAAAATGCAATGTTTTCCAGAATTCCTTCCGAAAGTACCTAAAATGACAAAAGGAACGATTTAAGGCAATATTTGATCATAAAATAACGATTTAGGGATTAAATGACCCCCTAAAAGCGTAACACTTTTCGCATCATCAAATACCCTTACACTTGAGATTTGCTTGTCGTCAAGCAAATGCGCTTTTTTTCCAATCAGAATATGAGCTAGGGGTCATTTAACACTAATATAAAAGTAATTACAACAAATAGTTATTCCACCCTAGTCATAACAAGCACGGAAATCATATACTAGCACCTTACAAATAGTGTTTGGATACTCTCATCTCTCGGGTGTTATAAACCTATATAACTAAATGGAAATGGAAAAATATCACTTACTACCTGTCATAGCAAATAGATTACCATAAGCTTGGGAAAGGATCAAAAACCTCCTTCACATGTCGTAAGCACCTAAGATAAACTATCAAAGAGGGCATTTCAAGAGTTGTAACGTTAGGTGTAGGGATATGATAAACACGGTTTGTTGGAATAAAGGATATTTTTACTGGTGGCGAGTTAATTATCTTGATCAAATACATGCACGATGTGGCGTTGCTAAGCCAAGACTCGACTCAACTTAAGCTAATAAGAAAATAACGAAAAAATAAATAAACATAAAAGGAAACGGGATGGTAGTCTGTATGTTTTTTCTCTCTTTCTTTCTCCAATTTTTTTTTCTTTTTTCTGGTTTTTTCGATTTTTTTTTCATACACTCTTGCCCTTCCATCCACAATAATACATCATAGGGGTCTCGGTTATCCCCTTACACTTGAACTTTTACATACTTTACAAATAAATATTCTAATGACTCGGATTAAGATAATCGAAAAACTTGGAGTACTTTAAAACATTAACGTACATATGGGGGTAATAATTGACTTCTTCCCCAATACTCCATTACATTAGTACTTTACCCATGAGTCCCAATAGTCCCAAAACAATATGTACAAGATATGACTCGACTTAGCAACCATGTAATCAATAAGACAATTAACTAAGGGTTAAAACAAATGTTGTCACAATAATGCACTAAAGATGAGTGCATACAAGGTAGGCTAAGGCGATTTGGGTGTACATTTGGGGTGGTGATGAACTCAAATAAGTACATTTTATCATCATCATTTATCCTATTTATTTGACTTGTTTTATTATATTATTTATGAGAATCGGTGCTTTAATGTTTACTTTAGTGATTCTCAGGTAAAAACAAGTAATAGGTGAAACTTGGCGATTTTGGACTGATTATGGAGCAAAACTAGCAAGATGTCAAAAGTTTACTGAAATCCAGAAGACGCGCCGTATCTCTCTCCACAGATACGCCGCAATATCATACTTAGATGAATTCGAAGACCATTGCCTGACTTTGAAGAATGTGCCGCATGTAAATCTGTCATGCGCCGCATATGAAACTGTGGTCAACGAAGAAGATCAAGCTTGTTCTACTCCAGATACGCCGCATTATACATTTGACATACGGCGTATCACTATCAAGACTTCACCAGAAACAATCCAAGACAACTGCAGGACATGCGCCGCATACAAGAATTAAGTTACGCCGCATCTGAAGACGGTGTACGAATATTCCAGAATATAATAATCTTGGACCTCACGCGAAGTTAAGTCAATGCGCCGCATCGAGCCCTCAGACAGAGACTATAAATACCCCAAGACCTAGACGAATTTTGTGTGCAACATAACCCTAAGGAGCCGAATTCAGACGAACAAGCAACACAAGACACACCCTAAACGAAGATACTAGAGCTGTAAGAAGGTCCAATGTATTCAATTCATTAAAGAGTTTTGTTTTATTGTAATAGTACACTTTAATTCATCAGGATTGATGGCCGGTAGTATGTGACTGCAGAAAATCATATGCCTGCCTTAAAATTGCTTTCCCATCAATTAAAGTTTATATGTTTGATGTCTTTAGTGAATTTATATTAGTGCTTTGATAACCTCTGTGTCTAGCTAAGCATTGCTTGGGCTGCCATACCCCTTCCTCGCCTATTTAATCTGACGTCTTTGGATACATAGGATAGTCATAAGTAATCATTAAGGGTTTACTCGCCGATATAATGAAACCAACGAGATATGTTTAATTAATATACACTTCATATAAAACTAGCAATAAAACAAGTGACAAACTACTTAATTATCAGGACAGGTCTTCTTATAGTCTCTAATTATCTATCTGTGTACGTGTATGCTATTCGCTGATTCATGCTCATTAGTTTAATTTACTGTTTAATATAACCAATGTGCCAGTCTCTCAGGCTGAACCCCCTTTCATTAGATTAGGCTGTAAAACTAACTTAGGATATTAAAATACTGATTAGGATAACTAGATAATACGTTCCACTCTTAGTGATCGACACTCTACTTACCATTATATACAAACTGACTGGGTACACTGCTCGTTAAGTGTGTGTGTTATTGATAAGTCGGCTAAATATAAATTTAAAACTTGAGTAGGCATTAATACTGCTAAACCGCAACGACACATCACGCGCATCAAGTCTTTGGCGCCGCTGCCAGGGAGTGAATTGTTATTATCTGTTAATCTGATTAGTATTTTAATTAGGTTTTTCTTTTTTATTATATTTTTAGATTCTAACCACTAACTTGTTGTATATTAGATAGATTGCATTCATTAGATAATTTGCATATTTTACTGTTTTTGTGTGTTTTTATTTTTTGTAATTTTTTGTTTGTTTTTATTTTTATTTTATTTTCTGTAATTTTCTGCATAACTGCTGTCGTTGTATTGTGCTGATACAAATGATGTGGCGCATCTGTTTTCTCAGATGCGGCGTATTGCGTTTTAATAATTTTAAAATACAACGCGTTTAATAATTCGAGTACGACGCATCTTTTTCCCAAGATACGGCGTATTCTGTTTTTAATAAGAAAATTTTTCGAAACCCTAACACCATGCGACGCATCTGTTTTAACAGATACGGCGTATTTAATATTTAAGTTAAAAACAATTTTCGAATTATTAATCAGAAGCGGCGCATCGATTTTTATCGATACGGCGCATCTACTGAATCAAAAATCTTGTATTTTGAGACGTAACGAAAATACGGCGCATTAGTTTCTGCTAATTGATGAGTGCTCAAACACTCATCATTTTTGGTCTAATATAAACTGCAAAACATACAAAAACGCTCAATAATGCATCAAAATAAGTGAAAATATTCCAGGATCGTGTTTTATGTGTTTTAGATGCAAAACGTTTAAAAACGTGTGAAAAACGTACAAAGTTTGCAATTTTGGCAGTTTCAGTCCCCCAACTATCTAATTTTGACAAAACTAGTCCCTGAGCATTTATTTTGTAAGAAAAGTCAACCCAAGTCTTTTTAAAATAAAAATTTAGCAAAAATAATACTTGGGTGAATTTTTCAGAAAATTACAAGTTTAACCCCTTAACTTTCATTTTTGGCAGAAATGGTCCCTGGGGTACAAAAGACTTTTGGAAAATAAATTTTGGTCCTTTTCTTATTAATATTTGGCAGGAACAACCCTTATGGCAGCTTTGGAAAAATACCAATTCCAGTCCCTTAACTTGGCAGATTTTACAAGAATAGTCCTTGTGCTTATATGAAACTAAACCAAATGGACCTTGTTATTTATCATAGCCCAACAACAAACACACCCTTATCACTTACCTGGCCCAACACCCTTTCCCAGCCCATTAACCCAAACATAACACCCCCTTATTTATAAAAACCCGGTCAACCCCTTTTTGACCTTCACCTTCCCTCCCAACAATATCCCCTGAAACCAGGGACTTATCTTCCACCTCCATATCTCCAGCTCACTCTCCCCATACCATGTCTCCCTTGGCCCCTAATACATCCAAGATGCATTTAATTATCCTAAACCTAACACTCCACACCCCAACTGCCAAATCCAATTTTCCCGCCAATTTGCCATTCAATGGCTAGGATCATTTTGACCAATCCAAGGGCCGAGAATACAAGTGGGAAAGACAGAGAAAGACCCCAAGGTTTATAAAAGTGAAGAAAATGGAGGAGAAAAAGGAGTAGTTAGCTAATGTAGTGTAGTGTAGTGTAGGCATGTCGTTTTTTTAAATTTTCAATCTTCAATGTAATTTTAAGCTTCTAAGTTGTATTATTAGTACTTTCAGTGTATTAGAAACTCAATTTAATCAGTAATTCAAGCTTTTATGTTTAACTTAGATTTTCACTTCATTTATCTCAAAATTTCATTTTGTCTCTTATGTTGCTGAAAGTTGTTCGTTTATGTTTCTTTGGGCTCATGTTAGCTTATTATTAAGCTTTTATGAGCTTTAAATGCCAGTTAACCTGTTTTCAAGTGAATTCTCAAAAATACTAGAAAAATCAAGAAAATAGAATAAAAATCAAAAATCAGTTTATGTGAAAGAAGAAGCAAGGAGCATGGTGAATTTTGGATCTCTATGGTTTAGATGCTTCATGGGAAGCTTTAGGATTGGCTTTTAGTTCATGGTTCCATAGTTCTCAGTATAATCAGAATTTGTAAGCAGTTTCTCAATTTTTGCATTTCCAATGTAGCTCAACTTAAATTCTGCTTATCTTTTGTGTTATGTGCTTATTTGGTGTTGGTTAGTTAGATTATTGCTTAAAATATAGTGCTTGTTCATTAAAATTCTTAGTTGCTTAGTTATAATTTTCACAGTTAAAATACATTGTTCTTGATTCATTAGTTTTTGTTGTTAGTATGGATGTTTTGAGTTTCATATGGCTTATTACATCTTATTACAACCCTAGGAATCAGTGATATGGTCTAAATCAGTATGTTCATGTGAAAATCTCAAGTTAGAGTTTTTAAAGGATGTTGGATTAAGCTGTTTAATGCTGATAGAAGTTATTTGTGATGTTGTTCTTGTTTTGATGTATGTTGCATAATACCTAGTATCTCAGTTTAGCCAATACTTCAGTCCTCCTTGATAAAAAGTGCCAAATTGACCTTGATTTGATCCTTAGTTGTTCACTGACTTGATCTAGCTGCATACTACCCATAGTATTGATTGGTTAAGAGTTGCTTAATATAGTTCTTTTCATAGCTTAATTATTACATATAGTCATTATTAGGTAACTTCACATAAGTCAAAGTTTTCAAGGTTCTTGGAAAAAAGTAAAATGTAGTTGTCAGTTCTTAAATTAAAGTTGGAATTTTCTTATGAATCTTGTGCTTATCCTACACTTTGTGCTTGTGGGATCTTGGACTTTAGAAGCTCATCTTTTCAGTTATATTTTTAGTTTTATTTTATTACTTTGTCTAACTGCTTATTTGAGGTCTTATTTTGGACCTGTTTGCAAAACTTGCCCTGCACCAGGGGATTTTATCTCATAAGCTCATTTTCTCAAGCTTGCATTTTGTTCATTACTCAACATTAGCCTGAGCTTTTTGTGGTTTTGGAAACCCTTCCTTGCCAGCTACATGTGTATGAGCTTCTTTTCCATTTGTGAGTTTATTTCCATGCTTAATGTTGCTTCTCAAAATCCACCCACTGAACAACTTACACTGATAAGTCAGTGTAAGCCAGTAAGTTGACAAGCTCATTGTGATCTTATCAGTGGGCATTAGTTTGTGTTTTTGTGCTTTTTGGAAGGCTCACATGCCAAGCTTGATGGTTCCAGGCTCAAATTGGCTTTCCAAGCTTATTGTATAAGCTTAAATTGCCCTGCAACTTGAGCCTTAGACCTGCTTGGTCTGTGTTGGATTTGGGTTTGCTTATTAGTCTTTTCAGCTTAATCTCTTGTTCTTATTAATCCATTTCTACTTTATTTGTGTTAATCTCAGTTTCTTTCATTAGCTTTTAGCTATTTCTTTGTTTGTTTCAGCTGTGGTAGCTTAATGCAACTTTTTCAACTTTCCAAAAACTCTTTTTAGCTTATTTCTGTGATCTGTGTGGATCAAAAGCTTCCACAGGATTTAATTGTGAGTTTTAAAAAGTTTGTGTTTGTTAAAGTTGCTTGCTTTTGGTGTTAAAGTGGTTTGGTAAAAGAAAAAATCGAAAAGAAAAATAAAAAAGTAAACTGTCAATTGTGGGACTTGAACCCTGGACCTCTTGGTTATTAGTGACAAAATCACCATGAACCCAGGCACCATCTCCCCTATGTGTGATTTAGTGTTTTAGATTTCCACAGTTTTATTTATACTTAACCTTTTTCATTTTGCTTATTAGAACTTATTCAGCTTATTTTTCAGCTTATTTGTAAACTTTTTGGCATTTTTATAATTTTCCTAGCTTTCTTATACTACTAAGTATTTTTAGAAGAAGTTTTAGAATTTTTATTTTTCATTTACTATTTATTACAATTTAAATTAGTTTAATTAGTATTTAAATAGTTTTTAATTAATAATAATTAATATAATAGTATAAAAAAATATTTTTCTTTTTCCAATAATTTTCTTTTATCATTAGGTTTGTAAAAATGTAATTTTCATATCCGTAGGCTTTTTATTTCTTAAAACTCGCGTTTTATTTGGTACATTAACGTAGTTTTAATTTAACTTTCGCGTTTCTTAGATTTTAAACGTTTCTAGCTAATTTCCTTTCTTGTTCTAGTTCTTTACTTGCATTGAGCCCTTAGATAGTTGACTTTAGTTGACCAATTCCTTAGTTGACTTTTGTTGACCGTTTCTGGGCCAATCAAATTTTGGCGCCGCTGCCGGGGAGGTTGTGTGCGTATTCAAACGTATTTGAAGATTAGTGATCTTTGGATATTCACCTCATTGTATATTTACCATATCCTTGTCCATATTTTCACTCTTTTT